>JAGDQP010053912.1:0-13448 GCA_022664845.1 Lepisma saccharinum
TTTCTTTAATTTTCATTTCTCCTGGAATACTACTTTTCATTTACCATGCAATATTACATCGGAAACACATTTGTTCTTAATCCTCGTTATTACTAACTAATTTCGTACTCATTTTTAGTGCGTTTAATTTACATTTTTTAAAATAAAAAAATAATTTGTGCATATTACACACATACAACGGCTACATACTGTTTAGTTCTCCATGATAAACATTAAATGAGATAAATAAATCGTAAGAACATTACGTCTGATAAAGATTGTTATTTCGTATGGAATCCTTTGTTCTTTATGCTTCTGCTTTTGTGGAATGCCACGTACAAATTTAGTACATTTTTGCTGCAAGTCACCATTGTTAACACATAAATAACACTGTGCAACAAATTTTCAACTTTTAGTTCTTTCCTGAGAAATTTGAAGCAAGTATCATAGTATCAGTGTGACTGTTCACTGCAGTGAAAGCCATTGCTTTCTATCAGGCTTAGATTTTGAGAAATAGGCAATGTGACACACAAGTGGCAGAAATGTACCAATAATGTTACGTAAATATAGCAGTGACTTGTATGGGCATGTGGTCAACGTCAAATCGTGTGTAGAGCGAATGGCATTGAGGTAAGTGTGCCGATCAACCAATCCCTTCGATTATCAGCACATGACTTACAGCACAACTGTGGGTCCCACGTTTTGTCTCTATCAACCTTACAAGAAAACCGTCAATAAGATCATAAAGAAACCTACCTTGACAATTCACTGGGAAAATCAAGGTCATACACAAAAAATTAGCTACCCATTTCAACAGAAAGGGCCAGAGTTAGGAACTGGATATTCTTACGCTAATATTGACTGTGAAGTGTACAAAAAGTACATCTTTCATTATGCATTTTTAAAAAGGCTCTTCTGCTTCATTTCCGGCATGGAATAACACATTGTTGAGTTGTAGTATCTCCTCTGTCACCTCAGAACTCCATCTCTACACTCTAGTTGGTGGTACAAACTCCACGTAGAGAAGTACCCCAATATGTCTAAAATTGCCCCCATTTTCTAATCAGTGCCCGTTTTTTCTCAAAATTGAAGGCTGGTACAGAACAACAAGGTATATTTTCGAATTCAGCAGACGAAACACTTTTAGGAACAGCCACTAGCTCTCAGGAAAGAAAATCTTTGTTGTACAGTGTTATTTATTTCCTTTATCTACTAATGTTTGGCTATTAATGTGCTCCTACATAAAGCTCCAGAGATTTTCAATGGAGTTCATGTCGAAACTGTTGTGCGGTAATAGAAATAAATAAATATTTTTGTTCTTAATTTTTTACTTTCTTGAACTTGTGTCGTGACGCTCCATTATGCATAAAGATGAAGGATCTTCACCATACAGGGTGCAGTATTTCTCTTGAAGGACTCTTTATTTATCGGTCAAGCTACAGGTCCTCTAAGACAGACGTTGCACTGCAAAACCATACTAGGGTTGGAGTCTTCACAGTTTAATTTACGCATTCCCATTGGAACTTCTCCTTAGGTCAACGTTGTCCGTATCATAAACATCTTCCAGGAGAGTGAAATATGAATCACCACTGAAACATTCTGTCTCCCAATTATTTGAAGGTCAATGTTTCAGTCCTTGTACACTCGAAATGCTTCTTTGACATTCTGAGATATGAACAAGGAACTTTGGAATTTTCGTATGTGAGTCTAATAGTTATAACGCATTTGTAGTATATGTCATAATTTAGTTTATGTTCTTATTTTTAACCCGATGCTTATATACAGTATAATTCAGTTCATTTTTATTTCAATTTGAATTATATCCTTTAGATGGTTGGCTACTACTCATTTTGAATCAACAGCTGCTAGACGAGCATTCCCATGCTTTGATGAACCAGCATTGAAGGCAAACTTTTCTATTTCTATTGGAAGAAGAGATGGGCTGACAGCCTTAAGCAACATGCCAATCAAAAGTACTGAACCCATGTGAGTATATTTTAAACCATTAAAACCATATCTTGAAACATACAAAGATTCGATCCACTTTTAATATCATCATAGAGTAGATTATACACTTTTTACGTGTATGAAATTTAGAATTAAAATTAAAGTTTCAACGACTGATTTTTTAATCTAGGTTCCCACTATAACGGTGATGTTTGATGTAGATTTCAAATTTGATACGGTTATTTTTCGAACATTATTTAATATAAAAATGACAATTTCGAATTTTCTCGACTTTAATATATAAATTATAATGTTTGTACAATGGTAAAATAGTTCCAGCACCATTCAATTTGATACCATAGGGACGTTAAACTTCTTTTCACCCTACGAAGATTGCCGTTGCAAATTAAAAGTATATTTCAGACGACACTTTCTCCCATATTTGAAATAATATCCACATTAAACTGTAGTACACACAAAACATCAACTGATGCACTCATAACGCCCAGAAACGCGGAACAAGTTTTACCGCAATATTGTAAAACTTCTTAAAAAATAATTCAAAATACGATTTATATTTTAGTTCTCTTTTCGAAGCTTGCTCTTGAATGATAGTTAGGTGAAATACTTTATTTACAACCAAAGCTCATGGGGTTATTTAGCTATATTTCTCTAGGAGATATTGACGTTTGAAGAAGTCAGTATTGTTAACAAATGTTGAACATTTGAATCTACATATTTCCTGAATCAAGGGACCCGCAAGCAACCTGTTTTCTACATACATTAATTTTTTTCTCGCAAACACTGCGCAACATTGGTTTCAAATCTGAAAGAGCCAGTGCAACATACTTATTTGACACGGATCAATATTGATATCAGCAAAGATTAATCCTTACGGTTTGTAAGTAATATACTTAAGTGGGGACTCGTCTGTGAAAGCTGACATGACTCTTTGTGAAGAAACGGATGAATATCGTTTGTTGTTATGCATGCTAAATACAGTACAACGCTCGCACGCTCAAAACGAAGAAACAAATTGTCTTACGTTTACTTGAGCGTGATAACTATAGCAATTTGTTCAAAGATGGAAATTTTGTGAAATTGAAACTAAATAAGCAGATATAGCTAGGCATCAAAAGTACTGTTTACTACGTCATATCGTACCTTTACAGCGCGACATTAACATTTTAGTTATCATGTATAAACATTCATGAGAGAAACCGAATTCTAATGTCTTTTCACAGTTCTGGGCGAAGATGCTCATTTTGAAAAATCACCATGGACATAGATAGCCCCTGAGTCTACTTTCTCATTAACAAAGTATTCACTAACCATTTCTTCATAAATATGATCATATGATTATCTAGGCCTACCGATAATTGAAAGAGTGGATGAAACCTATAGTATGTCAACATTGGTGAAGCTTATTTGTTTTAAAGTATTTACTAATCTTTACTACAGAAATGTTATTATGAAATTACATAATGAGGAGATGACCTGTGTTTGAAACAGCTAATGAAAGCTATAATGTCATCATTCATGAATCCTACTGGTTTCTAATCCAAACTCTACATTCACGACTTGACACCATACATGTCGACTCCAGAAACCAAAGAATACAAGTGGCATTGATGAATAAAAACGTTCGAGATAATCTCTTCTAGCGTATGTAACCTAAAAGATATGTGACACAAAATTGTCATAATTTATATAGAGAAACCATTGGTATTTGATGTGTCCATGTATAAAATATGACAATATTGTGTCACATATTGCGAGTTTGATACAAACGATTACTTCGATCTTTTCTTAATCCCCCCAATGTCTTACGCCTCATATCGAAAATAGTCATCATAAGCCACACTTAACAATTCTTGTAACGAAACCAATCTATTTCGTGTATTGAGTTTTAGTAATTGACATTACACTTGCCACATAAATCTGTAACTCCTTTTAAGTATCTTTTTGTGTACGGCATCTTTCTAAATTCCAATCCTTAATTGTTGTCTGAACTCCTTCTTCCCTTTCCTTGAACCATTACTTTTCACACTTCTTAATACTGAAGGCACAGACATTAAATTAAATTGACGGGCATCATGATTGGGATTTTCCCTTAGTCTTACCAGGATCATGTCGGGCTTGTACCTCCTAATAAGACTGTGAAAGCTTCCTCCCTCATATCCTTGTCCGTCCCTTTCTTGTTCTTATGATGAATATGCCAACTGACAAACATTAAGCCCGAAAAAAGAATAAGCAATATTAGTATCACTGTATCAGTAATGTTATGATGAATTTTTATATTTCTTGATGAATTATTTTTCTTGATGTTCCTCGGCAGAAATGTGTTTAAGGTTAATGTAAAGCAACGATCTTCAACAAAAGATGGCAACACTACCTCCGTATATGTTAAATGTATTTTTATCGTTGCATGAAATTTCAATGCTGCTCCTACCATTTCAAGCCTAGAGAGTTCTAACTTTCAGGGAAGAAAGTTCATAACCAACTCAAGAGTTCGATCAATGAAGATCTTTATTTTAGTTTTTCTTCATTGTTGAAATCGCTTGGTTGTTGTTGTGAATATCAAAACCTATAAAAATGAACCACTTTCAACAATAAACGAAAACGAAAATAAAAATCGTCATTGATCGAACTCTTGAGTTAGTTATGAACTTTCTTCCCTGAAAGTTAGAACTTTCTAGGCTTGAATTTGTTGGAGCAGCATATTATCTCATTTATAGAGGTAGATAATATAAGTGAAGTTAGTGACCGACAGAAATTTCCTTAGATTGGTTTAGATTTAATGGCTTTATGTTCTGCATGGGCTCGTACTCTAGAATGTTACTACACGTAAGCAACTAGTACGATGTTTCATAACCATAAGAAATAATACTTCTGAATTCATTGTTTATGTCACATATAACCAAAATAATACTAATCTTTATTTACAAATATGCAAATGAAATTCGAATGGAAAACATCTTATAAGCAATGTTCAAATATACAGTGTATACCTTGGAAACAACGTTTAATTCCACCACAAATCATTACTACGTTTCATAAATAGCAAATCCCACATGTCAAGAAAGATGCACGATTTCTGAGTTCAATACATACCATTTTTATATCCATATTGTATTTAGTTGATACGTAATTACTTAAAATCAAATATCCAACAATCCTTCATAAAGTAATTTAAACTCGAGCCATATTTCACTTAATAAAATCAGACTTCATTTGTTTGTTTGAACTTCAATAATAGTAGATCAACCATTTCTGAAAATCACTAGATTTGGTTATAAAATCTTTAGTATTAACATACAACATTTTCATCCTCTCTCTAACTAAAGAATTTATCACTTTTTATTTAAAAAGTCACATCACAGCATTGAAATTTAATGCAACGATAAACATACATTAGACGTATACGAAGGTAATGCTGCCATCTTTTGTTGGAGATCGTTGATTTACATTAACCTTAAGATAACTATTCATGGCTACCAGGTACTTTCTGGATATGTTCGAACTAAAGTACTAATTTCTAATTATTTCTTGTTTCTTATCAATGCATTGTTTTCAATTAGTGGTTATTAATCCATTTACGTATACCTGTAGTAACCTCAAATGTTTGTTTATTATGATTTTCAATGAGAGAGCCATAAGCCGTCTTACCCCGACCACATGCTTCACAGGCAGGGCCAACTTACTCCAACAGAACATGCATCCTCTTTCGAATTTGTCACTGATCCTGATGTGTGCACCATCTCTGCCAAAAACGTGTTGCATATCTAATGCAATTGTTAGTAATGATTCCAGTAAAATGCTTCCTTTTTTCCAACATTACCAAAGTAGTCTCTCTCTCTCTCTCTTTCTTGCAACCCACTGTAAAATGTCAAATGCAGTTACGTCAACACTCTTAGTTATGAGTGTCAAATTAGCCGTCTATGCACAGTAAACTGACTCTGAACAAATAACTCTATATTCAATTATCCAATACCAAACCTGTTATATTGCTCATAATTACCCTCATCTTGTGCTAGAAAGCTTGCAACGGTATGCATAGAACTAAAGCAACTTGTCTCTGTTTAAATACAATAAACCAGAGGTCTTGAAATGCCGGATTGCGGTCCAGATCTGGACTCCAAAGTATTTTCCCGGACCTCCACACTTTGATATAACATGAATAGTGATGTTTAGACGTTCTATGCACACAGTTCACTATGTAAAGATCAGAGTAGAAGTGTAATGTAAATTCATCCTAATATACATGATTACCTTTTAAGTTTATGTAATTGTTCCACAAAATTATACGGAGTAACCAATACTTCTTAACCGTACTATCTTATTCGACTTATATTGAGAGCATAAGTCCTTCATTGCGATATTACCCTCAATACGGAGCCCAGGAAACAATAATTGAAGACCGCTGCTATAAGCAGTCTGGAAATATAAGTAAACTTGGATTTAGATTATGTTTCTTTTAAAGATTGTGATATGATTGCTTTGTGACAATGGAAAGATATTGCTTATGTAGTATTCGTTATCATTTAATTCGTAGCCTATTAAATATACTTACAATTAAGAGTTATAATAATGTACAGAATGCCAAATGTTTACCTTTTAAGAATATAATGTAATTATTTTACTCTTATAAGTGCATACGTCCAAACGCTGAGGATCTTAGAGTATTCCTTAGTCCACTACTGTCACTCAGATGTATCCTGAGGAAGTTTCACTCTCATTTCCGTATTCATAAGGATTGAATAACTAAACGAATGTAATGTGATTTTGACCAGGGGGTTTAAATTTAGCAATTTCTGTAATGAAGTAAACTTTCGTGTTGTATAAACTCAGAATGATAGTTTCTATGTAAGTCAATGTGCAAAGTTTCTCTCACGATTTAAGTATGTATCGTTTAATTGCAGGGAGGACAAACCTGGTTGGTCATGGGATCATTTCGAAGATACAGTCCCTATGTCGACTTACTTGGTGGCATTTATAGTATGCGATTTTGCATTTCTTGAATCCAATCAGAGTAAGAGACCATTCAAGGTATGGGCACGGAAAGACCTAATTGAATACGCAGAGTATGCAGTCACCGTTGGACCTAAAATATTGGAGTATCTCGAAGAGTACTTCGAAATTCCTTATTCTCTGCCTAAAATGGATATGATAGCGATTCCCGATTTTGATGCAGGCGCCGAGGAAAACTGGGGACTTATAACTTACAGGTGAAAGCCATACTGCACCTAGTTAGTTTTCTATTTCAATACGGATTGTTTATCCATTATTTGTACAGCTACCGGTACTGTAATTTGTAAACAAAAAGACCGTATAAGCAGAGAAAGAGTTTACTCTGCTTGTGTATGCCGGAGTAGAGTTCAAAAATCAGGAGAATTAACCAGTATCTCAATAACTGATAAAAGTATGAACGAGTAATTTATCCTTTTTGCAATATGTGGGCCGCCCAAGCGAGATTCGAGCAATGAGGCAGAGAAAAATTGCAACCTCATTGGTATTTTACGGCACAAAACAGCAGCATGCTGTCATTGGATTTTTCTTATCTGAGGGAGTGGCAAACAGATAAAAGAGATGGATGTATTTGTGACTATGATGATGAAAATTCTTTGCTTACATTATCATGAAGAACGGTAGTTCTTCGAGTGACGCTGCCAAATGAGTCTGTTAGAGACACTTCAATATATACAGCTAGTTTCGGATCTAGCGAACTATAAGCCCGATTTTGATGCCTGAACTTACATTTGGAAGCTCTTTGCCATACTTACAAGGGAAGTAACAATAAGCTCATATCGAAACTTACCGTAAAATTTTACGCAGAGGAAGGAAGTCCCACAGAAATACCACACAAAAAAAATCAGCTGCTCTTTTGAACTGGAAATACCCGAAATGACATGTGAAATGTCGCTCACCACTGTCGGCAAGTGCACAATAATAAGTGCATTACCACCCCTTGTAAACTGCGTGTTAATGCGAAAAAGTAAATAACAACAGCGTGGGTCCATACTAGACCTAGGGGGAAGTCGTATGGTAGGGTGGATCTTGACGGCAGCCAGCTTGAAATCCGCCATCTTAAATTCAGGTCAAGCTTTTAAAATAGGAATAGGGTAATGTGATACATGATTTTGGACTAGAATTTAATCAGCAAAACAATGGTGACGTTAGTTTTAAGATACGCGAAGGTAGTAAAATGTTACAGGCATATTAATTGTTTATGTTTCCGTTGTGCACAAGTCCCTTACAATACAACGCCTTTTAAATTGCGTGTTAATGATAATAACTCAATAACAACATGGTGGATATATATGAAGTCGAGAGGCATGATAAGGGGGAACGTGACGGCGGCCATCTTGAAATCCGCCATCTTGAATCAGACACAAATTTTGTAACTAGAAAGCATAGCGTGCGACACCACATTTTAATAGCAAATGTTCTCACCAATCCAATGGTATGCCTATTTTTGCTCTATCGTTAACCAGTACGAAGTTAGGGTTGTTGTGATTGTGTACCAATCGTCAATCGTCGCTCTTCTAAATGGTAAGATGTTAATTTACACAACATGTGTTAACATTCCAGTTAGCACTTTGCTGAAGGTTGGGCATGACTTGGAACTCAAAATGGCTAACAATAAACAGGAATGGAGAACATATAGAACAATCCCTTGAAGCGTTCGTTATCGTTGGATTCTTACCTCTTTTGTTTAGTGCACATTAAAAACAGGCCTAACTTCGTACGGGTTAATGACAGAGCACAAATAAGTGTACCATTGGATTGGTGAGAACATTTGCTATTAAAATGAGGTGTCGCACACAATGCTTTCTAGTTACAAAATTTGTGTCTGATTCAATATGGCCGCCGTCACGTTCCTCCTTATCATTGATATTCCTCTCGACTTCATATATATCCACCATGTTGTTATTGAGTTATTATCATTAACACGCAATTTAAAAGGCGTTGTATTGTAAGGGACTTGTGCATAACGGAAACATAAACAATTAATATGCCTGTAACATTTTACTACCTTCGCGTATCTTAAAACTAACGTCACCATTGTTTTGCTGATTAAATTCTAGTCCAAAATCATGTATCACATTACCCTATTCCTATTTAAAAAAACTTGACCTGAATTCAAGATGGCGGATTTCAAGATGACCGTCGTCAAGTTCCACCCTACCATACGACTTCCCCCTAGGTCTAGTATGCACCCACGTTGTTGTTATTTACTTTTTCGCATTAACACACAGTTTACAAGGGGTGGTAATGCACTTATTATTGTGCACTTGCCGACAGTGGTGAGCGACATTTCAACATGCCATTTCGGGTATTTCCAGTTCAAAAAAGCAGCTGACCTTTTGTGTATGGTCTTTCTGTGGGATTTCCTTCCTCTGCTTGGAATTTTACGGTAGGTTTCGATATGAGCTCATTGTTACTTAACTTGTAACACATAGAAAAAAATGGGTCGGTAGGACCTCCCTGAGACCCCCTAGAAAAGTGCCAAAAATTTCAAAGTTTCATATTTCTAATGATAGAACTAACCTCATGCCATATAAGCGGCCGAAACTTGCGGAATCTTAATCTACGCTTCAATACCTTTCAAATGGTGTATCACACGTTAAAATCGATCAAGAGGTTCAAAGGTTACGACTTTTTATTAGCCGAATCACAGAATTTTCACAAATGATAGAAACGTTGGTATGTCATTCTGTCTGTCTTTTTGTTTTAGCCGCAAATGGGTGGTACTGGGGGATTTTGGGGGTCAATTGCGGCCCCCAACAAGTTGGGCTGAATCGAAGCTTATTTTTTGATCCGAGTTACCGTTTTCGAAATACGGAGCTTAGCATGGTCCAAAATCGACCTTTCGTATGAAGACTACTTAACAGACAGCCTTACAAAATAAGTGATATCAGTATACAAATCTTTTCGGAGTAAAGGGGAGAGTGACACACGAATTCTACTCACAAAAGTAGTGGTATCCATTTTGCGAGTGATTTTCTTTGTGTCACTATGGCTCAAGGGAGGATACCAATTCTCTTAATTTTGTTACAAAGGAGATACTTTCGCCATAGTGACACAAAGAAAGTCACTCGCAAAATGGATATCACTTCGTTTGTGAGTAGAATTCTTACGTCACTCTTCCATTTATCCTGAAAGGGTTTTTATACTGATGGTAACATACCACAAATATATGTGCTTGGTTTCATACGCCTTAAGGTGCATCACTCGTCTGGGATATTACATATCGAATTTGACTGTATCGTGTTATGTTTATCTCAGTAGCGAAAGTTTATAGATAATAGTCAAAGAGTCGCTAATAAGAGTGTACACATGTGGAACATTTTCATAAATAATTACATTCCGAGAACGACCTGAAAATCTCTTATCACAAACGAACGTATCTGTCTTTAAACGTTTCTACTCAGTGACACCTTTTGTTCAATCATACAGTAGTCACAAAAATACTGCACCATTGTACCATGCATCTTTTTGGTTTTCACTTCTTTACATTACGGATATCCAATCAAAACAGATTTTTTGCTTCTCTATGGTGCAATTCCAAACAGGGTTGCCACGTCATCCGTGTCACTGCTCAACTCACTTGTATTCAAACCTAAAATCAGAAAACTAGCTTCAAATTAAGTCTTTCGTCCAACGGACAATTTTAAGTGATTCCTTCATAATTTGTAACTTTCCTCATTAGACATGTTACAGTATAACTTACAATTTAACGAAATGATAAGATGACAAAAATATAGTTTTCTGCGAAAAGTGAGACCAAGATGTAGAAGTATGTTCTTCAATATTTTTGGTGTACTATTTTCATAGATGAGACGTTTCATTTTCAGCTACCACCCTCACTCATTTGAAACAAGAAAGAAAAATACCAACTGCTTCCTATTTATTTTAAAGTAATTAATAAGCATTTAGTAAAAATCACTAGTATGTAAATTGTGAATGATGCAACACTCCTACCTCTTCTTCTAATCAAAGAAAAATAATAGAACTTATTTTATCGGTTGAACACCCTTAAGGATTGTTTTCCATGAATACCGAACAAGAATGCACTACCTTATATAAACACCATTA
The DNA here is from genome assembly GCA_022664845.1 of Lepisma saccharinum. NCBI lineage: Eukaryota > Metazoa > Arthropoda > Insecta > Zygentoma > Lepismatidae > Lepisma > Lepisma saccharinum. Next base: position 11,026 of record JAGDQP010053912.1, read on the forward strand.
TGCAGTGATATTTATATTATTTGAGTCAAACTTGCATAATTTGACATATTTTCTGCATAGCATTGTATGCAGCTATTCATTACGTAAAATATATCAATCTAGAACTTGCATTGCTACTTGGGATCAGGAAAACGAAACAATTATATATTTCAACAAAGAAGATAGTGAACTTAATATGCGTAAGTTATTTTGATGCATTTAATTCTGAATGTGTATTAATCGAAAGAAAACATAACTTTAACAAATTTGATATTTGTAAGGTTTGAATAAATTGAAGGATTCTAGAAAATAAGGTGCTAATCCACACTTTAAAACAAAATGACTTTGTATACATAGAAAATGAATAGAAAAGCGTATTTCACCACAGAATTCGCAGATGTTTAAAATGAAACTCGTACAACATAACTGCAGTAAGGAGGGCTGTAACGGGGAGTACAAGAATACAATGTACTCTACACGAAAGAAAAAGAGGTAAATGATTTGTAATCTTCCGCTACTAAATTTTGAGTTTCATCTATTGTGATATTTCGTTATTTCTTACTTCTAGACATTCAGAACAGCTTCGAGTTTCCCATAAGCATCTCTTTGATGTTATTAGATAGTGTTGTTTTTGAAAACAGTAGAACGCAGACTAATTTCGAGATGGTACATTCAACTGCTCCTTTCACATCATCATCTCTGATCACTGAACCAATGATGCCTAAATACAATACATTTCAATTCACCCGAAGACAGAATTTTTATTTTCTATGACACAAGAACAGCTGTTGAAGTGCTTTATGTCTGTTTACATGAGTTTTAATACAAAGGTCATAGACCGTAGCAAACCCGTAACAACAGAATGAAATTTCTACGTTTTGAAACCCTGAGTCTTCGAATATATGCCCAGTTTACAAAAGAGACGGGAGGCGATTTAATTGATGCGAAATAACAGAAGACAGGAGGTGTCTGTACAATGTACTTTTCTAATTAATGCAGCCGGATATAGCAATGTAATGTAGATGCGCGTCATCTATTTTAATACCTCACTATTTCGTGCATCTGAGTCGTGTAACACGTTCAGTCTTTATGAAACAAGAGTAACTGGGGTTCCCAAGGAAATGTAATGTTAAAAAAACATTGCTTTCTGTGCGCATGGTTTTGGACTCAAATCCGTTTAGAATTCAATGAACTATGTGTTTCGAAGCCCATTTCTTCCGTAGGTACAGATTTAGGAAGCTCAGAAGCTTGTTTATAACAATAAACGAATTTAATCAAAGATAATTATTTACAAGCATTCTTCTTCAGGGGTCGTAAAACAACGTACAAACACAACTATGCTTCCAAGTTCTAAAAATTAGACCCACGAAATCTGCTAATGGATTGTCAGTCAGAAAGAGACACGAGTGTCAATTTCAATGAAAACATGTCAAAAAGGACTATTTTCCTGTCCGTTAGGAATCATCGGAATAGGTTTACTGTTAACCTCTTTCTTTAAACATGTCAGCGCGACTCAAAAATATAAATAAAATAAAATAAAATCGATTTCTTGTACATTATTTTACTGCGACAAATGTTTCTTAGAACTGATACTATTACATAATTTCACTCCCTGCAATCGTGATTTATGTTTGTCGCTTGATTCTAATTAACTGTTTCAAAGCCAGATTCAAATGCAAAGAAAATAGAATGGTTTTCTACACAAGAATGGTCTCTTAACGTTTATACAAAATAAAATCAATCTTCGGGCATTGTAACAGCCCATATTTTGCGAGACTTCATTCACTAAATACTTACAATCGTGTTTGTAACACACAAATATTTAGAACTACACCACTTAGGTCTGTGAAATTCTGTATTAAAATAGTTACGTATTTGTATTGAGCCAAGAATGGTAAACAAAAAGTCTCTAGAGTATTGGAACTTAAGGCACATTTTCCTGCAAGCGTCTGTAGCGTGTAACTCTGAGCTGCAGACGCTTAGAGCGGAGTTGGTCTACTCTTCACCTGTAATTTAACCACTGCGGGATTCTCGTTTAGGAAAACAATAACATTTAATTACAGGCAGAGAGTAGACCCTGTCCGCCACTGAGGTGCTTCTGGTCAGCGTACCTACTAACACTTGGAGTAAAAAGTACCTTCATTGTCGAGATTGTACATTTTGTATTTGAGTGTGATATAGCGTTTTCAATAACAATGAAATAACAACAAATGCCGTTTGAGGTGTTGAAACACATGCGCAAAATCACAAAATTTATTATTTTCGTTACTAAAAGAGTGAATATTGGCATCTAAGATGTAGCTGAAATTTTCTGTGTTACGTTTTCTAATCAAGTCAAGGAATTATGCAAGTACTAGACCAATACATATTCAGCAATAAAATAAAATTATACGCTTGGGATAATTTTAAGTGCATTATGATCTGTCCAATACAAAAAATCACAT
>JAGDQP010053913.1:0-13447 GCA_022664845.1 Lepisma saccharinum
GGCCTTTAGGCATATCATGATCAAGCCGGGATAGGGTTGGGAGAGTATGTTGGATGATTCTAGGGCCTATTTATAAATACCATCACAACGTTTGCCTGATAGGGGTGAGGAAACATCTTGGAAAACTTTATTTAAAAGAGTCGAACGCTGGAATCAATCCCAGAACTTTCCCATTCCTAACCAACGCTCTAGAAGTTTTTTGAAACATTGTTTACCATAAGCACGCTTTACTTGTTCCATTTGATATACCTTTTTAACCTGTATAGAAAGATATTCTTCGAATTCAGATAAAATTACACACAAACATTCATGCCTGAGGAGTACCACTAACAAGGAACACTCCCGAGATGATAATTTGGCACAAGCGCAATGTTGCGTGGAATCGAAGGCTCACTAACCAACAAAGCATCATACAAATGTTTACGCCCCGCACTCAAAAGTTGAGGATGAAAACAGTAACAATATTGGAAGTCATCGTGCCTGCGACGTCATAGTAACAGGCTCGGAACCCATCCACTGTAAATACAACGACCAAACCAGTACTTGCCACGTACTTGCCACGGTCACATTTATTATTCATAATTCCTTTGGCATACAAATAAAGGTTACTGAAAGCTAGGATATGTATAATAAACCAGGTCTGACCCGCTTGGTGTGCAAGGGAGCATAGTGCGTCCGAAGGGAGCTGGGTGGCGTGAGTCTCAGGGGGGCGCAGCCCCCGGATTAGCGGTGGGCATACGCAAAGTAGCACTTTTGCGTACGCCCGCCGCTCACCGAAGCTTGCTCCCCCCTTGAGTTGTATTTTTAGTTACCATCGGCCAGCGAAGGTTAGGTAGAGGCAGGTTCGCACAAACAGATAGAAATGTATTTTGATAGAAAGAAACGAAAGTATAAAGTAGCATAACCGAACCTGACCTTACCTAATCTACCCTAACACATGGTCACTAATTCTATATAATCTATGACACATGGAAGAAAGCAATTATTAATAATAAATATGAACTTAGCAAAACAATTTTTAAGACAAGAAGAAGAAAAAAAAATACTTTTTATTTTTACAAAAAAATGCTCTTTTAAAAACAATCTTGAAATGGAAGAAAGGAATTATTAATAATAAATTACAACTTTTCACTATATTTTCTTTTTAAAAAAGTAGAACAAATCTCGTCTGCTCACCGGGGATCGAACGCGGGTTTCTTATTTCGTGAGCCAGAAACGAAGTAAGGGATTCCCAGTAATTCTCTGATATAACTATTGGTCGAAACAAGTTTGAATGAGACAGCCTTTCAGCAAGTGACAGTAATATGTTTGCGGAAAGTCTATATCTCAAACTGATTTCCCTTAGCAAACGATTTAAATTAAAAGATGTGTGCTTGCATAACAAACAGGAGTCAATTACATGCAGTTTACTTTCATCATTAATGGAAGTCTAACTTCCGTGTCCAGAGTAAAGCCATAGATACTTTCAAGCAATTTGATATCAATTCTAGTACGGTTTTAGTCATTCCAAAATATACTCGGTAGACAGCATAACAGCCGAATTGCGATACCAGGCATAAATGAAATTAAGTGCATCACATGATCGACAGTTGTGGCTATACACTCCAATACTAACATCAACGATACCTAAGGGAACGTCTGATCACTGATAATATATAAAAACAAATGATATCGTTCATATTAGTGATGAAATCCTAATCTAATGCCAAGATACATCCGAACAAATTCTAAAAAGCCTTACACGTTTGCACAACATGTATAATGTAAACAGTTCTACTTCCTAAATGTTTATGCAAATACTTCTAATATGCGGCGTCAGGCATTTTCTGCTCAATTAGCGGCATTTCAGGTTGTTTCCATCTAACAACAGGGAATTCAATTAGTCCTCGAATGCATTATTCCGAGGAAGTAAATTCATCATCAAGCAACAATGATACAGTTGGAAACTCCCAAAACACAGACTCTTGATCTAGTAAGCATAACATGCAAGCCGACTAGCTAAAGGTTTTCTCTGCAACAGATCCGACTGCCTTCCCTTTGATGTTTTCCTTAGTACTTGTGACCGGCTTAAACCACTGTTGCCTGGCCAGCTCATTACCTTGCATAATATCAATCCTGTAAATAAATATTATGTATATTTTAAATTGCCAATACCTCTTAATATCCTGTACTTCTAGTGAATAATTTACGTCTATTAGGTAACGTGATTAGCATTAAATTCAAAGAGGAGAAAATTTGCAGCTTAGAACTAACACTCAAAATATTGGACCGGGAGGTCGTATTAGCTAATCCATTTGTAACTTGCAGAATTCAAGCTCTAGAAAGCGATTCTGCAGAAGCATTTCGGCATTACGACTGAGTTCAGCGAAAGTCGAAAAGAATTGAAGTTGCCGGGAAATTCATTGATATTACACAACCAGAAACAAAGAACGTTTTTCAATAACATGTGAAGTTGCGTCCAAAAATGCCGCGTATGGCAGTAGTTGTATGATTTCCAAGCCGCGAAAAATTATCAAGAAACTGCAGTGTCGTACTAAACATTAGAAAGCCTCCGTTGGAAGAAGGAAATAAATCCAAAAATCTCTTTTGTGAGAAATTAACAAAAATTGTATAACATTTTTATTATTTATTCAAAGGAAACAATTCTTTTACTGAATATTCAGTAAAAGTAGAGCTGATGCGGCATTATACCGTCTGTAGATGTTAATTATAAAATAATCTCACTCGGGATTGATTCCTGAGTTTGCTTGAAGCATTAATCAACTATGTACTAAGAAATTAGAAAAAGAAACACAATATGTGCGGTTTGTAGAAATATACTGTAATATTAAAAAGAATGTAATATAATTTAATCATACAAGAAGTTGCGTCCAAACCGTGTATGTATCTTATAGAAAGTACGAAAATACACATTGTTATTTCTAAATTGCGATGTGAAAACTAACAGTAACTTCATCAATCATCATTGATCCTTTAGCATTCTTCAAGCAATCGCAGAAACCTTTAAAATCACATCTATACAAATTGTCACAATTGCACAGATACTTCTAGCGTTAGAAACTTCGTTTACTTCTTATCTTTTACTTAAGTAACTGGCGTGTTATGTACTGTTAAGCTTGACACTACGAAAATAATGACGGTATGGCTTCACGTTTAACATTGCCGGAAGGAGGTAGTTTAAAAGGGTATAATACATGACCATTTCCGTATTTAAAATTCCCAACATAAATTCAAGATGACGAATTGTTTCCAGATAGCTGCCATGCTGATGATTACCCCTCTCGGGACATTGCATGGGTCTTTAGCTATTGGTTTCTGTTTTACATTATCTTTGGACCATCTTTGTGGACGTATGGACTAAATTTTCTGTGCACTCTGTATAAGTGGAACCCCTATCACCCCTGCCCAGATTCTTCTTACCCTAAGTGCTATATCAATGGGTATCACACATTCCCTGATCCAGAGGGGTCATCCGGGACTCTTTCCTTGTAAGAGTATAAGAACGTACCCGTTGCTATTCAACATTATATGCAACATTTTAGTTTTTTTTAAAACATGCTTTCAGTGCTTTTTGCCTGTGGCTGAGTTGATAGGCAAATAGATATTTATTCAGAAGGTCCTGATTTCGATCCCAAAATCATAAAAATATAAAATGAGTTTTCTATACTGATCCCAGAATATTAAGTTCAAAGTAGACTTTACACATGTTTTATTAACATTGTATTGATTGCTAAATCCAGGATAAAGACCCCTAAAGACAATACATATAGTTCACTTTGCAACAATGTATCAATCACCTGACCTACATTTCTGTTGGACACAAATATTGCAGCCCTGAGTCGATATCAGCGTAGGAATGTAATATTGAATATATCTGATTATTCGGCACCTTTATAATATAAGTCGCATCAGGATATGTCAATTAGTTCAATGATACACCCCGTATGGTAAAATTGTGTTGAGAAAGGTACTGATATTTTTTTTAATAGTTGGCTTTTAAAAAAACTACAATTTTATCAAATATTCAAAATATGATTTAACATGTGCAAATCACGCGTACAAAAACTACAACGTCGATGATACTCCTTTATTTTCCACCATTTTGCTGCATCATTCTACCATGGGTTTAGTCCTTTAAATATTTCGAAAACAAATCAATCTGTCTTCTCCAGATGAAGATCAATGCACACCAAAAATTCCGCTTCACCGAAGAGTCTTACTGAACACGACTTCCACAATGAAGCGGATTAATAAGTGTGCTTGAAATGTCCTTGTTGAAATCTCTGAAAACTAATTACGGTCAGACTCCAAAACCGTAAAATATGCAACAACTGTAAAATTATTTGTGGTCCCAGACACCATATGGATAGTACTGACGTATAGAAGTAGCATTACAGGATAAACACAACATATAATGAACAACAGAACACTGTATAAAAATATTTGCAATTACTTAATATAGAATAAGTTTAAATAACTCAAGTATAATCCATGCGGAAAATTCAATTAGAAAAAAATAAATAAATACGAGTTAAAATTCTTATAGCTTTACTCCCTAGAGAGCCACGAACGGGTGATTGAGATATCTAGATTCCATTTTTCAGAATAGCTCTAACAAGATTACATGGATAACTCTATATTAAAACTTTCGAACAAAGATATCTTGTCACATTAAAAAGAAAATGCTACACCAGATACGTGTAAGCCATTGAACACTATGGCCACGTGAAGAGGCTTAAAGGAACATAAATTTTAACGAAAAGTATATTAAATATTTCCAATGATTCACATTTCATGGTTGAATGCCTGTCATTTGCAATTAGTACATACTTCAAGATAATCTACCAGATTAGCACATACTTCTACCAGAATTGGCACTTTTTGTAGCAAGACACTCGTAGCGTAGGTAAAATCGGGAACTGTTGGTACTCATTACCCAGTCAATTTCGTATTTTTGAAATGTATATTATATCACGCTTTCTGGAATAATCACTTTTTGAGTCCATAAGCCGTTTTATAGAAGTATGTGAAATTCTGATTTATCACAAATGTGTTTAAAGGGAAAACAGATCTCAAATTAGCCCTATTATTATAAACTAGTAGTCGATTTGTTGCCCTTGTATTAAAAGATTCACTCAGTTACTACTTAACGAATTTCGTTTATGAAGTGAAAATTCCTTACAAATCTATATTTATTGACTTTTGGAATAGGACGTTTAATGACGCAATAGGTTTTAAATATGCAATACCGTGTGGTTTACACTCTCTGAGTAAATGAATGAATCCATTAATTAATTAATTCATTAACAATCTACATAAAACCCATATATCGGCTATTTTACTTAATATATTAATAAGAATAATAATTTTGGCAGGAATCGGCCTTATTCAAGGTGCCAAACCAGCATTTGCCAGTTGGGACTGACGACAATACGGAAAATCTCAGTTAGGATGGCCGGCACCTGGAATGGAACCCACCACCTCCCAATTACAAGTTAAGCACTCTATCGACTCTTCTACCTCGTCGCTATAATTCCGTGTATGCTCCATTTAACACTATTATCGTCAAATATCAACTGGTAGTATAGATAAACGAGGGTAGGAATTCAAAGCAGCTAGTTATTGAAACAATGGAAATCGGGTAAAATTAAATTATTCTTTTCTCCCTCCCTTGAAAGTCAAGATAGAAAGGTATTGGATGGAATAACTCAGAACCTCTGCAATCTTCTTGATATGTGCAGTGGTTCACGGCTGTCAGCCCATTTTCTAAAAATCCCTTGCTCAAATTGATTCCATTCAGTTGTACTTAGCTGCGCCAAACTTACTATATAAGTTATTCGACACAATACAAGGATTCTGCGAGGGTCTACGTTACCAAGCAACACACTTACCAGTGTATGCCAGCTTATTTTCCATGAAATTATCTTTTTTCATATCGCTTCCATTATTTTAGTCTTAGCAGCAGTAAACTTGGCATAAAAATTGTTTGGCACATTACGAACATACATCTTACCGCTCCCCCCGGAGCCCCGCTGTCAGTGTTGCTAGCAGTGCCAAAACTATATCTCATGAACCATAAAGTCAAGAGACATGCATGAGATGTTCGAAAGGTCTTAACCAATGAAACATTCTTGATTGGTAGTGTTTCTAGCCCATTTAAAAAAAATATCAATCATTGTTTCCAGCTAGTTAGACCTAGCAACTCTCACATTTTTTTTTATTAAATGTTTACATAATTTGAAAAATTAATAATTGTAATGCTATTTTGTCGTACCCTTACATAATAGCTTGTTACAACCACTACTGCATTGATCTTAAAGGAATACCGTGCCATTTTACTTAAAACTAAAATGTATATCAAATGTATAATTAAAACCTGTACAGTGTACACTTATAGCTTGTTTTAACAAGAATTCACATTTCTCATCTTAAAATAAGGTATCGTGAACTACTAAACACATTCAACACTGAAGGAAACTGAAGTTTCTTTCATCCATGTTTATGATGATTTCAACATCTCAATTTTCCTTTCTTCTCCATATCTCTGTGTCCAAATGAGGAAATTCACTGCACAACTAATATTGCACATTTCCCACGTAGTCTTGGAAAAAAGACTGAGTGAAAAAAGTGCTTAGTAGTTATGCGTATAATCTGATAGACAAAGGCACTATACGCCGCAGAATATGGAATTTCTGAAAAAAAAAATATGTAAGGTTATGTGAGGTCTAAAAATAGCTGAAAAATATTCTGATTCTGATGTTAAAATTATTATCTTCGTGAAGTAAGATTGTTAAGAATACTATCAACTATATATCACACGTTTGCAATAGAAGTGTGACAACTCAAAAAAGTATAATTTTACAGCAGAAGGAAAAGGAGCTACGTCTTATTTATGGCGGATATAAACATAATCCTTCCAACACTTATGCTATCTACCGGCCTCCGATGAAAATATTTGTTGCATTTTTGTTAAGGAGTGAAAATGGTTCTCTAATGCATTTGTTTAAAAGAAAACGAAAATTCAACAATTTGAGTTGTGGAACTTTTCTTGGAAACATGCGATTTGGGCAAATAGAAATTAATGTATAATGTATTGGAACACTTCAGTAAACAAGGAAGTTTTTCTTGCCTTTGTAGCTTAGTCAGAGTTTCCATTGATTTACCAATGGAGTGATAGCGCTGTTCGACCCTACTGTCAATTTTATAATAGGAAGTGTTCAAGTGGCACAATTTTTGGCTTCCTAAAGTATGGCAATATCCACTCCTAAAATGCTGGACAATTGTGACTTTCTTACTACTTAACACAAATTTGTCAACGGCACAAAAGAGGCGATTTGACTATAGCCATTTTCACGTAATAACCCCAAACCCTACCGCTCCTTGTCTTTGGGGATCTTGGAGCTTAGTCGGTCCTCTAGTATAAGAATACCATATTATAAGCTGCTGAAGGTCTAAGGTACTCTAACATACTCTTCACTAACATATCCCGGACGACGACGCCCAGAGGCCATAAATAAAATTCAAATTGAAGCTCCGGCCCCTGACTTAATGTTTTATTATATAAAAATGTACGGAGCCATGACAATACTTAAATGCAAGAGCTTTATATGATTATAGCAATTTCTAAGCTATAAGTTAGGTCAACAGTGATGTCCAACTTTCTTTGCCTACGTGTAACATTAACATTCAGCCCTATTTTCGCAGGATAGAGCATTCTCTGAAATAAAAACGCACTTTTAAATTGCACGTTTAAAACGCTAATTAGTATGAGTTTCGTTACGTCTTTTTCCTGTTCAAACCAATTAACTTCATGAATTGAGAAGGAGGAGGAATAAAACCTTCTATCAGCATGTTTATCGTAAACAAATGCAACATGTTGTGGGTCGGAAAGGCAATTGTGAACACCAACAACTGTACTTTACCGCCGAATCTTACTAAAAACGACTTCAGCAGTGAAGTACACCAGCAGGTGTGCCTGAAATGTACTTGTTAAAAGCTTTACTAATTGCGTCCATATACTCCAAAACTGTAAAATAAAAAGAACGTTAAAGTAGTATGTGGCCTCAGACACTATATAATAGTACTCAAACTAGTAGCATTACATAAAATACATGATTAAAATTACAACCTAACAAATAATTCAGAATAAAAGCATATATATTCAATTATTAAATACATAGTAAGTATAAATGAATGTAAATATGCAACCAAGACAATTATAACTGCTCGAAAAATGTAAATTACATACTAGTTCATATTATTGTTTTATAGCCTAGAGAAACATCCCTAGGAGCACATAATGTCGGGTCAATATTGGATCAATATTGAGGAACTAACGGCCAATATCGTTCAAGGTTGGCCCAGTATTGGGCCGATATTGGACCGATATCCTGGGCTGCTACGCAGCGGTATCGGCATCGCAATATTTTAAAGATCTTTATGATCTCGCTTTTATCTGGTCAATTACTGCTAATGAAAATGATTTTCTAGTAGAGGGATTCCATCTAAATTATTTAATCGGAAAAATATTTCTCATAGTTAACGCTTGTGTTGCAGTTCTTACCAACCATATGGTTGGAAAAGAAAAAGTAGTATATCTGAAAGATACCGTATATATAAATGACAGTAAGTCTGTCACAAAGATTTCCTTAATAGTAAGTGTTTGAAGGAGGTTCTGTTCAGTTCGTCGTTATTTCTGAGACTAGTATGGAAAGTTCTACACTATACTACAAAACGACCTTAGCGTGGGTAGACGAGAGGCCAGAAGTTTGTATTGAAGGCAACAACGTGGACGTTGAATACGAATCTAGTTTAAAGACAGGTAAAGTGTTAACAGATATAAAGACTCCGTCCGAAGTGACTGACAGTATTCGATTCTCTTTACAGTCAGCTAAGAGCGAGTGTTTTCCAGCAGAAAACAATTATTCATATATTGGCGAAAATCTGTATTCTAGCAATATCAAGTATGAAAGTAGAACTGAAGATAAATCAGTGTCTGTTGGTGGAATTGTAAAGCCTGTCAATATCTTAAAGCCTGAAAATAAAACTAAACGTTGGTACGCGTAATAGAGAACATGTCGACATAATAAAGTCTAAAAGTGAAACAGAAGAGTATTTAATGTATGTTTGTGAGAATGTACGGGGAAATAGTTAGAGTGCTCAACTCTGGCATCTGAGATCGTAGGGTCAAGCCCTGATAGTGCCATGTGGGCTTTGTGGTGGGGAAGCACCGTGTGCGTGAGTTTACTCGGGGTTTCCCGTTTCCTCCCACATTCAGAAGATGTTTCGATACTTCTTATTATTTTAATATTGATTAAATATATGCACGGATTAGAAACCAAAAACCTCAGAATCTGAGGTTTAGAAAGTGGAATATACGGTTGGTTAAAATCCGCAATGCCCACTGAATAAAATTATTTGTATTTAAGTTATCTCAATTCATAAGTTAAATTTACGAAAATGAACCACATTTACCACCATTACCCTGCGCTATTAGCACGCAGTGAGAACAATGTTGAAATGACCCAGAAATGATATATATCTCACCATGAGAAAATGTAAGAAATATGCGAAAATCTCCCCGAGTTTATTTTCCTTCCTGTCTTTCTCTTACTTATCATGTTGTGCCGACATTCACAGAATAATAAATAAGAAAATGTCGTTTGAGTGTGTGTAATATTTAAGAGTCAAAGGATATATATATTATAATGAAGTTATTTATACGGTGTACTGTATGTATGTATTTTAGGTACTTCAGGCAATGTCTAGCGGCATATTACTAAGTAATATATTAGCCATATATGCAAGATTATATTCCTTGTTTCTGGTTAAAAAAACATCTTGTTCAAATAGAGCGGAGAAAAGTTTTGTTCGTATTAGACAACGTTTAATTTGAATGACAGCAGTCAAGAAATATGTACGATGCTTCCGATGAGGCTTAAATACGGTGATATTGGCAACTCGACGCCTTACCAAACGTCCCACAAAGCTAATTGGATGAAGTAGAATTCACCTAATGTATGTAAGCATTTATATCATACACTCTATTTGTGTATTTTTGGTATTTCAAGCCATGTTTAGAGGCACATTATTAACTAAAGAATTGCCTATATATACAAGCATATACTTCTTGTTTCTGGTTACAAAAACTATTGTTCAAATAGAGCGTAAACAAAGATTTATTAGTATTAGAAAACGTTTGTTAAACGAATTTGATAGACTGCAGTGACAAAATAATTACCATGCTATCGGTGAAGCTTAAGCACAAGTCTGCTGGTTGGCGACTCCGCTTTACCAAACTGCGCACAAAGTTTGTTTGATGAAGTGTAGTTTGCCTCATATATAGAAGCAGTAAGAACTTAAAATTCGCCCCTACAGTGGATGCGGCACTAAGTTAGTGACCCCTAAGGTTAAGAAGAAACTAGCCTGATCTTATTACCTTGAGCTGTTACCACGTAGTGAGTAAAATGTTGAAGTGCCCTAGGTATGAATTACATCTCCTCATGGGAATACAAAATAAATGTGCTAAAATTTCCAGATTTTATATTCCTTCCTGTCTTTCTCTTACATATTATGTTGTGTCGACAGGTAGGGAGAAATAAATAGTAAAATCCGTTTGACTAAAGGCAGCATTTGAAAACAAAATATATTATGATGATCTTGGTTTACCGTGCACTCTATGTGTGTATTTTGGTACTTCTAGCAATGTTTAGTGGCACATTATTTCCCTACATACCCAAGCATATATTCCTTGTTTCTTATTAACAAAAACAATTGTTCAAATAGGGCGCAAACAAATTTTATTTGTATTAGAGGAAAGTTACTAATTATTAATAATAAGAATGTTACTAATTGGTTGTTTCCATAGCCCGCAAAAATATATTCTCAGGTAACTGTTAATGACCTGCAGAAATTAAACACTATCTATAGTTTCAGAGGGTTTTTGTTTAGCTATTTTAATATGCACAATAGGGAGTCAAATACAAGAACTGTCGTTTACACAGATCATAATTAGCTTTAGTTCATGGTCAATTTTATAGGTAGCCTTGGGCATCTCGAGCACGATATTCACAACACAAGGAGCAGCAGAATCTTTGATTATGTTTTATGCACATTTGATAAATGTATTAAACTTCATCTCTAGCCTTGTCTCTAGCCGTGTTCAGTGTCTGCAGTAAAAAAGAAATTGGTGAACTGAGGGTCAGATGGATTGTCTTATAGCTTTAGTGAATCAAATATTGTGAATACATGTTTATTGTCTGGTTGAGCTGTTGAGTGACCTCATGTGAGAACTCATAGTCAGCAGAAGAGTAAAAGTTTGAAAATCACCAGCACTGCGTGAAGTGAAACTTGAAGACAAAACTGTGATTGGTTAAAGCAGTAGTCCTCTGAATTTAGGATTTTCTTATTTGCCACTACGTGATCTTGTGAATGTTGGTGATGTATGCACGCACTGGAGAAGTGTTGAAAGGGATCGATTTGTATGGAAAAATTCTAAATTTCGTATGTGATGATACCATATGATACTATATATTAGTTCGCTCACCACAGTTGGAGATGCTGTATATTAACCGAACACGGAATTTGAAAACAATTTTAGATACTGTGCGGACCACCTGCTGTTACCTTCACACTCTCATAATTAGAAAGATGCGCGATATGGATATTAGTCTTATGGAAAAAGTCACCTTCAAGTGTCGTGAGATAAGGTGCTGGAACTTCCTGATACTGTGATACAGAATGTGCCAGGCAGATATATCAATGTATCTTACTCACGGGTGCAGTTCCTTAGTTATGTGATTGAGAGGTTAAAGAATTTAAGAACATTGAATCTTCGATCTTATAGTCATATGTCTTGAAGCACGTTTAGATTGATTGTCACGTCATGCTCATATCTGGAGGAACTGTACATTCAGTCTTCATATTTGAAGGATAGTGATTTATTGTGTTTAATAGATAGAACTGATGCGTGTCGGGAGAAGCCAGGCTTCGCCAACCCGCACTAGGGGGTATTCCGTTTTAAGGTACGGAAGTAGGTTCAGCTCTTTTACTGGAACCTACCTTTTATCCAGCAGAATGGGTAACTCACTGAACTTCTCACTATCAAAATGACCTATGGAGACACACATACATTTTATAGATTTTTAATATAAAACTAAAATACAAAATATAACAATAAATAACAAGGAATTGGAAATATTTACATACTTAATCTATCCTATGGCAAGTTTCAGAGCTTGTCCTACAACAAGAGATTATATTCCGGGCTTGAATAGCCTTACTTGTCTGTAATAAGAAATACTATACATTTTCAACAATCAATGAATGAACTGTTAACAAAGTATCTATCTAAACGGGATGCAGAGTCTGCAACGCACATTCTTAAGGCTTATAGCAAGTTTCAATATAATACGACATGACTAGTTGAGAAGATGAGAAGGAGTTTGAGTTCAACTTTACAAATTCAAAGATCTTACTAACTTGTTACATTTCCATCATAGTGGCGGTCTTCTAGTACTCGGGCAGGATTCAGAGACACTACAGAGCCGGTGGTTAAGGGGAAGATTCTATTTTATACTTGGGAAACAGGGTGAGGAAGGAATCCGGGACTGACTGACATGTCACGCGATGCCTGCTTCATTCGCAAAACATAATCATAGCATGACCAAATATGTTCATGGATTACGGTCAGCTACATGAATAATCGTTATGGCTACGTGGACTTTCCTAAGTCTCACACTCATCATTTCCTGAGTTGATCACGAGTGGCATGAGTTGTCTATTGCCGTCATTGCTGCATCCTGTTATTATGACCACGTCTTGACAGCTACAACTCATCCAAATGCGTCAACTTGTACTTCTTCTCTAAAAAGTTTAAACGGGGAATTTCAAATAAACAATTTTGAGTTTTGTAAACTTAATAAAGGAATTTGGGAATGGGTTTCGGGACTTTAAAAAATGGAAGGCATCAGATTTTCCCCAACGTTTTAGTTTTTGACCTCCTGGTCAGAGTCAGTATTTTGTTTATTGTCAGGCTTTGTACTAGTCAGAACCAGTCTTAGGGAGTAGGGAGGAAGAAGGAAAATTACCAACACTCAGGAAACAAGAAGATGCATTTGATTATCGAAATTGAAAAGATGTGTTGCAAACTCTGCAGCCAAGTTTTTCTCCAAGTGTATCATGTCATGCTGTGTAAGGTTCGCTTGATTTTTAAAATTACAGCTAGCGCGTGTATTATTACTTTACATCCAAACCTGTGTTGTTTAAGTTTCAAAAAGGAGAAAAACTTTCGTTTGATCCTTGTGGGATCAAAGTGTATTTGTACTGTTTCAAGTGGTGTGCTTAGTGTAAATTTATACAATTCAGTATTCACAATTTGTGTAAAATTGCATTTGAAGAAATTATTACCTTAAACTTGATTATCAAACCTACATGTTGCTCTGAAACA
>JAGDQP010053914.1:476-12273 GCA_022664845.1 Lepisma saccharinum
ATTGAAGGTACCAACCTGGTACATGCCTGGTTTGGCTGAGGAAAACCTAAGTCGGGACAGTCAGCCGCTGGTATCGAACCGATGATCTCTCCAAAGTTGGGTATGATGGCCGTTTGGAACAAAACACTCATATTTACGTTTTATCATACGCGCGAGCTGCCTGGAAAGAGAAAAATCTTAATTTATCCTTCCTTCCTTTCTCTGGTCGACCGGGTTTACCAGCTAGTGCTTTTTCCCTATTAGAAGACGTAAGAATATCAGGAATTCTCGTATGTGAGCGACTTTAGAATACAATGTTCTAATCGTGATTTGAATCCAATGCAGTATCTCCTCTCCTGAAGCTCTGTATCGCCCGCCTTTACCAACTGTCAGGTGAGAGAATGCTTTGGTTAAGATTTGAATTCGACCTACTAGCGACTCCTCGTTGCGTAGGTAAGTCCCGTGCTTGACCGCCTTTACCAAGGAATCCAATGCTCTACTGTTTGGGTGTCTTTCCCTTAAAGTGGAAGCAGCTAGTTTCGAATAACAACTATACTGCTTTTTTCCTATTAAGTAACGTAGAGTTATATCCGATATTGTACCGAGTAGGCGTAAGCAGGAGTAGCCAGGTTTGAGTCTCGATGCCGTACCAAATAGGCCTCCCTTGTGATTGTACACATAACTTAAGATTGTATTTTTCATTGACGATATTGGTCTACCGTCAAATGACTTTAAACTAGAAAGAGCACTATTTTCTAGCCATCATTCAGCTATGGATGGTGCAACACCAAAAGTGAACAAGCCAAGAGAAAAGCAGCCAGCTTCATATTCGTTTTCTGTCGCGGTGGGTCAGCTGTAGATCGCTCATCTCTGGTATGCGGGATCTTCGGTTCGATCCCGATTCTCTCTAGGTAGGAGTAACTAGCTTTGAACTTCAATATTATACCGAGTAGGTCTCCTTTCTTTAGTTAAAGATGTCCAGGTTTGAATCCTGAGACGTTCTAATGCCATATCGACCAGTCCTTGTCTCTCTAAATAAACTTCAAAACTCGAGTCATGGCAGCTAGCCTGCTTTCCCCTAGTTAAACATGTATTGCTTTGCCCAGAATTGAACCCTAAACCTCTGATCCAGCGACTACGCATCTTTAAATCATATAGCTGTTCCAACAAGGTACTGTCTACACGCTGCTTATATGCATCTGAAGCCGAAATCGATCGTTTATGCTCTACAATCATTGCTATTTCAACCAGAAATATTATAAAAATGATACATCAACTTAATATTATTTGTAAAACTGTATTAGAAATACGGTTTCTTCTGAATATTTACTTTAAGTGTAAATACAACTCTTTTCTCATCCTAGTCCAAAATGTGGAATGATGTGCTATGTACGTATGTATGTAAATCTGTATGTGTCTGCAAGAGTGATCTTTCCTCTCTTTGTTTGGGGTCTTCTGTATGTATGCATGTGCTTGCGTGTCTATAAGCATTGATTAATTAAACTTCAGGCTGGGAAGCAAATTGGAGAGTGGGAGGGATCTCCCTGAGAGGACACGAAAAATCTTCGTGTTCAATCAAAACAGAGGATGCGGGCTCCCACACCGCAACGGCACGTGACCGATATCGTGTGATTTCGACATTTTAGGGTAATTCTGAAGAGGGGGAGGGATCTCCCGTAAGATCCTGTGTATTCTAAAAATCTCAAATGTTTCTACTGTAGATAAGGGGAGGTGCGGGGCTAGTAATACAGAGGGGTAGAGAAAGAGAGCTTTTTTTTAAACTTTTTTTTCCTCTGAGAGATGCCGTATCGATCTGGTCATATGAATGCTTCAGTTGCAGGGCTTATGGGAGGATGAGAGGGATCTATGCTCCGCTCCCTCTCTTGCGTGTTGAAAATAATAGGGGAGAAGAGATGAGAGCTTTTTTTTTACCTCTGAGAGATGCCATGTCAATCTGGTTATATAAATGCTTCTGTTGCACAGCTTATGGAGAAATGAGAAGGATCTTTGCTCCGATTCTGGATATTGGTATGTACGTTGTTTTCGGTATAATGTACTGGAAATTCATTGAGAATTGGATAAGATAACGATAAAATGAATTGTATGGGCGGTAACAGCACTATGACTTATCCCCGTCCCGTTTGAGAATTGGAAGAAGTTTCCATAATCTAAACAGAATAATGGCTTCATTTACTAATTATCGGGAAGTCGTATAATGCAAGAGCATCTGTATACGGGGAAATGTTAAGGCAATACCTGTTAATAATAATTATTACATGAAAATTGTGGTAAATGAATAACGTGGTATGTATTTAATAATAATTGCTGTGTAATTTGAGGGTTTTACTGTATATAGCTTAAATTAGTGTATTGAAATCGCGGGCCTCTAAAATTAGTTCGTTATTTCGGGGTTTTACTGTATACTCGGGTAAGTTTTGTGTGTCCTTTCTACTGGTTAACCTTAATCATAAGAGTTTCTTCGATTAAATATTTAACGGTCCGATAGTGATTGTGTATCTCGAAAGTTTGAAAACAGGAAACAAGAAATGGAAAGCATAACCACAGATTTGCTTAATGAAATATACAACTTTTCAATATACAATGTATTTCAATAGTATTAAAGATCAATAACATCTAAAAACAATGTTGGCTGCTTTGCGGGCAATGTAAATATGATGTTCCAGTATGTTTAGGGGCCTATTGGGTATGCTTAAGAAGACGCGCTCTAAAGAGTAGTTTTACAGGAAAAGTAGATGTGTGCGCTACTTATTTAGGCCTAAGGTATAATTTACGCACTTGATCATCGTTTTTAATGTATATCGTACAAAAGAAAGGCAATCTTGTAAAAAAAAACGCACGAAGTCGCTTTACTACTCCTTTGTACATGTCGTCTTAACGATTAACATAATTCCTTTTAAATAATTTCAGGAGAATACTTTTCTCTAATACGTGTCTGTATATAGTTTACAAAACTGTTTCGGAGAGTGGTAGTACATGCCAGAAACGTCGATTTAAGATATTTTGGGAGGGGAAATGATGTGGAGTAAAAAAGAAAGTATTGTGAACAATACCGATCATGTATTATAAATGTTGTCATGTAAACAGGAAAAGTTAGCATACCGATAAGACTTCTTCATACTACGTACAAAGAATTATTTTCCGTCGAGTATATCTCCTTTAACTATTACCAATAAGTCATTCCTGTTCATATCAAGTATTTCTTGATATGAAATACATAGAGTTGTCATGGAAGAGGTTCATTGTTGTTGTTGCTTTTTGTTTTATATTCAAAACAAATGGCATAAGCACATTGGCCCATGAAAAACAAACTTAATCGTGGTCTCGTGCCTAGAACACTCGCTTTACTTTAGGGATCTTGAGATGGAGACCACACACTAGATTCTGATTTAACGTTATATTGCATTCAAGGTTGACCTAAACCTAAGTTGCCTAATGGATAGAAAAAAACTTTATTTTTATATGGCCCAGTCTAGTAACTATGGACTTCCGCCCATCACGATTCGCCTTTAGCTGTTAAGTGTTAAAATCCACACACCCGGCCCCTGCCGGGACTCGAACCCGGGACCTTCGAGCCGATGGCCTACCGCCGCAGACCGCTGGGCCACCCGGTCGGCGTTACCTAAAGGAGATAATTACAAGCTGCATTGCATACAAACTTTTGCTAAATAGTTCCGTGATAGACTGAAACAATGTATATTAAGACGGTACTAAACAGGGATGGACGCAGAGAGGCCCTGGCGCCCCTTCCCATTTCGTCTCGACCATAACATTCAAAGACCAAATTATCAAGTATTCAGAGTAACTCTATATAACACACGGTTTATTGGAAAGTAGGTATAAAATAATATATTTATGTTTGCAAGCAGAACTGGCCAGGGGTGGTTGGTCCATTCAGGGTGCCCTCTCGTGTAATGGGGTCTATTCAAAACTCGGCTTATATATATATATAAGAATAATGGAAACACCTGTAGTTGGCAACACGTCAGATGTATGGGTTGGCAGTGGTGTCGTGGCGACCGCAGCGCCGGACAGTGGTTAGTGTGTTAGGTGTGTCGCCAGGGACAGTGTCGAAGGTGATGACGGACTACACAACACACGGCGAAACCACATCGGGGAAGCGGAACAGTGGGCGGAAGAAAAGCATCAGTGACAGGGCACGCCGGGTATTAAAGCGCATTGTCACGCGGAACCGTCGTGCCACTGCGGCGCAAGTGACGGAGGAACTCAATCAGCACCTTCCCCAACCTGTTTCGACAATCACAGTCCGCCGCGAATTACATGACATGAACTTACGGGGTCGTGTTGCACAGGCCAAACCTCTCATCAGGGACCAGAACGCTTTAGCACGCCGCAAATGGTGCCGCGACCATGCAACTTGGACCGTTGACGACTGGAAACGTGTGGTATGGTCGGATGAGTCACCATTCACCCTATTCCAAACCACGGGCCGTGTTTATGTGTGGAGAACGCCCAAAGAAGCGTATGATCTGCAGTGTCTCCGCCCAACTGTGAAACATGGCGGCGGCACGGTGATGCTGTGGGCCGCAATATCATGGTTTTCATTGGGTCCTGTGGTCACACTTCGCGGACGCATCACTGCCAACGATTATGTCGCAATTTTAGGAGACCACTTGCATCCTATGGTCCGGATGTTGTTCCCGGACAATGACGCCATATTCCAGGATGATAATGCACCCATTCACACAGCTGGAGTTGTTGCAGCGTGGTTTGAGGAACATCGGGATGAAGTTCAACACCTCCCCTGGCCCGCCCAATCCCCAGATCTCAACATAATTGAACATCTGTGGTCCATCTTGGAAACACGACTCCGGCGACGATTTCCACCTCCATCCTCTCTCACAGAACTGGCCGATGCCCTGCACGAGGAATGGTGTAATATTCCACTTGCTACAATTCACAACCTCTATGCCTCCATCCCACGTCGCATCAAGGCTGTTCTGAAGGCGAAAGGTGGCCCGACACCATATTAATCTGGTAAGTTGCACTTTCGTTCAGGTGTTTCCATTATTCTGATAAGCATCTGTATATATATCCTTAGCAGAAGTGAATGCAAACAAAATATCAAAACTTTAACGATCAGGGGTGGATTAATCCATTCAGGGTGCCCCCTTTTACAAGCGCCCTTCCGCTTAAAACTCAGCTTCTATATGTATACAAAGCAAATATCTCTAACAGAAGTGAATGCAAACAAAATATCAAAACTTTGACGATCAGGGGTGGTTGACACATTCAGGGTGCACCTCTCTTGCCAGGGCCCTTTTAAAACTCGGCTTGTATATGTATAGAAAGCAAATATCTCTAACAAAAGTGAATGCAAACAGTGTATGAAAACTTTGGCTCCCTCTTTTTACAAGCTCCCTCCACTTAAAACTCTGTTTATATATGTATATAGACTAAATTAATATAATGATTACATTGGAAAATAATAATATCCTATTTTGATACCGTTGATTACTGATATTTAAAGACCCGGAAAGTAGAATGGTGGCCAAGCAATCTTTGAAATTCATTGTCAAATGGATTCTTCTATAGAAAGTCAGTCAATGCAGAGATGGTTTTGCAATACAACCAGAAGGCTCCTTTAAAATTTACTTTTAAGTATATGAGTTGAAACATTATTATTATGGATTTAGGTTTGTGTCTCTTAATAATCGTGAAAGAGTTCTAAATAATGATTGCCGCTTCCAAATGGTAAGATTATATTAATGATACGAAGAAGGCTAAGAAATACAAATTAACCATATTTGGCTATTGAAGTTTATCGTTAAACTCTTATTTAGCATTACATATGGTATCTGAACATAATAATAATAATAGTGGTCTGGATTTTGAAAGCTTGATTAATGTTATGAAAATGTCGTGAAAGATAAGGAATTTGAAACATTTCACTACTCTTTCCATCGTCTAAGCCCGTGTAAGACTTTAGATCTGACGCCAAGACATGGAGCAGGGTTAAGAGTTTGATTTTTAACTAGTGGTAGGAAAAAAAGAGGGGAGGGGATAGGGAATACAAAATAACAATATTAGAGTACTGTATATCAATGCCTAGGCCTTGCTAAGACAGCACATGGCATCAAGGCGCGGGAAAAGATTAAGATTTTGAGTTTTCATGACATATGAAAATGTTGGGAAGGGATAGGGAATACAAAATAACATTATCAGAGTACTCTATATTGATGGTAAAGCTTATATAAGACTTCAAATATGGCGTCAAGGGGTGGAAAAGGGTTAAGATTTCAAGTTTTCATGAATGATATGAAAATGTTGAGAAGGGATGGGGAATACAAAATAACATTATTAGAGTACTCTATCTTGATGATAAAGCTTATATAAGACTTCAAATATGGCGTCAAAACGTGGAAAAGGGTTAAGATTTTGAGTTTAAACTAAGAGAAGCAAAAAATCTTGCGGTGTGACAGGGAATATAAAATAAGAATCATTTAGTAGAGTATTTCGACGCCACAAGCCGTTGGTTGAGCCTCTGGGTTGTATGAGAAGTGAATATATCAAGTTTTCAGAAACAATCCAGACATACAACATATTTTCAGAGAAACACAAATCGAGGCGTTGTACACGTCTTTGTCCCGTCTCCCATCACCCATTTGAAAACCTAAGCAATATGGAAGGCAAGGATGCTTATAACAGTCTCCATACGTTTTAAAAATATGAAAAGACTTACCCAGTTGATTCTTTTGCACTGACTGACTGAAAAAAACAAAAACGAATCCCAATTGGTAGGAGCTGCGCATGCGCATTGTGATATCAGGGGAGAAGGCGATGGCTGAAGGGAGTTCATAGCAGATACACTTATGTTGAGCTTAATGGCCCTATGGTTGCCATATGGTTTTCTTAGAGAAGATGGAGAGAGGGTGACTGTCGCCTGTTATTTCCGGTGCTGTGCTTAATGGGCATATGGTTTTCTTAGAGGAGATGGAGGAAGGCTGTCTGTCGTCTCTTTCATTTCCGGTGCTGCGCTTAATGACCATATGGTTGCCATATGGTCTTCTTAGAGGAGATGGAGGGAGGCTGTCTGTCGTCTCTTTCATTTCCGGTGCACGTGAAGCGGATACACATGTGTAGAACTTAATGACCATATAGTTGCCATATGGTTTTCTTAGAGGAGAAGGAGGGAGGGTGACTGTCGCGTCTTTGATTTCCGGTACATGTAAGGGACTGCATTCTGAGTTTCTCTGTTGAGTAGACTAGGCCTCAATTTGATGCTGCTCTGTTATATTGACTATTTGTCTCCTTTATTTGCAGATTCTAGAATTAATATTCACTGATAACGATGTTATTAATGGATATCCTTGAGAATAGGGAAAGCAAAGTAATTTGAATTATATTTGTGTCATGTTAATTTACAGTTTTGACTTAATTCTTGTAAATACACATGCTTGATGATTTTTAGACCAGGAAAACAATCTATCTGACTAATGAAAATTCTTAAAAGCACAAGAACAGCATTTTACACATGAAAATTCTTAAAAGCACAAAAACCGTATTTTACGGTTTTGATTTAACTTTTCCAATTACACTTGATAATTTTAGACCATGAAGAGAATCTAATTAATGAAAATTCTTAAAACAAAAAAGAACAACATTTTAGAGTATGGACTTAACTGTTTCAAATAGAAAATTTTTAAACCAAGCTTAGAGTAACATTTAAAAACTTTGAATGTATTTCAGAAATGAAAAGATTTACAGGCATTTGTTTTAAACACACTTGAATGTCGGAAGTGTACTTTAAAGAAAGACTAACATACTTGTTTATTAATTAAAATAGTATTAGGGTTTAAAGAATGAGAACTCAAAATGGTTTTCCTTTTTTATTACAGATCTCATCGACGGTTGAGAAGATATTTACCTAGAGGTTTCACCTTCCAGTTGAGAGACTATGTCAGGTACTACATACAACAATGCCAAAACAAAATTAAAAAAATGTTTAACGATAGAAAGTACTTTAGTTTCTTTATTTGAGAGAGAAAGTTTGTCTCTACAAAAGTTTTGTTATCAATGTTTTAGTTTACAAAAGAAATAACTTATACAAAAGTTTATTTGCCTCTGCATAATATCTTTAATATAGTACATGGAGAAAAGAAAAATGCTAAGGCAAAATAAAGAAGTTTAAAGATAAATTCACAAAGTAATTTTTACATAATGTCTGTAATATAATACATGAAGAAAAGAAAAGATGAAAAGACTAAATACAAAATGTTTAAATATAAATTCACAAAGCATTTGGAGTTTGTTGTTTTCAGAAAAGATCATAAGAAAAAATTGTAACAAAAAATGGAACAAAAAAAGTTTTAGTAAGAAAGAACAAAATTGGAACAAAAAATCTTATTCGTCAATATCAGATCACTTCAAACACATAAATCAGTTTTTGAACAGCTTCTTCGAGAGGAACATGTCACAGCTTTTGCACTTAATGAAACCTTCCTGACACCTCGACAGTCAATCAGAATACCAAGATACGCACTCATCCGTTCCGACTGCCCACAACACATAGTTCGAGCTCAAGGAGGTACAGCAATAGGCTACTATAGCACGATTCCCACACGATCTCACGCATTGCCTCCTCAACTTACTCTTCCAGAACACTCCATAGTCACAGTCTATTCAAAAGCCAGAGCCATTACTTTCTGTACTATCTATATCCGTCCCGGTCATCCAATTCCATATGAATTTTTTCAGTATATTGACAACCATTTCCGACACTATCTCATCATGGCCGATATAAATTTCCATAGTAGATCCAATGCAGAAAAACAGCAATTTAGACAGTACGTAAATACTATACTAAACGCAAAATTTCACGGTCTTCCATTACCATCCAGACCGATCTCTAATACTTCCCCAGACGTTGTTATAAGCTCTTCTTCATTGACTGTAGCCAATCTCAGAGTACTACCTCCTTTTGGAAGCGATCATGCACCCATTCTCTTGGATATCGCAGCACCGAATAACAAAAAGCAAAACAATCAAATCATAAAACATTTTGACTACGCCACCGCAGATTGGACATCATATCAGACCGAAATAACTGAATCATTGCAGGACCATAGAGAACCACAAACAGAACGAGAATTATACAGTATCATTGACAATATTACATCCGCCATAGATCAAGCTACCAAAAATAACATACCACTAAAGACACGTCAACCTCACAAACCACCAGTACCACCTCAATATTTGCCCATCATTTCACATCTCGTAGAGCTTTCAGAGACTACATACAGACCAGAAACCCCGAATCTTTAAGACAGCACAGACGTTGGAACCGAATGATCTCAAACTACCTTGACGCCTACAAACGACGCAGATGGATCAAAACATGCAATCATCTTTCAACACTGAGTCATCCAACAAAGTTCTGGACAAAATTTCATCAGTTAACAGGCAAATATCAACGAACTACTTACCCTCTCATAACAGATGACCAACCTCTAACTACTGACGAAGAAAAAGCCAATGCTTTTGCAGATTTTTTCCAAACCATCTTCACACCCACCATCACTCCGTACCGCACACCACTTCACAGTAGAATTGAACATCTCTACACTAATCAACCACCTCACTTACAGCCAAACATTCATCATCACCTCGAAGATACGCTTCTTACATCATCAATCACCTCTAACGAAATTCAATCAGTCATCCATTCGAAACGAAACACAGCTCCAGGATTTGACAATATAACATATAAGCTTATCAAATCATCTCCTCAAATTGTTCACACACTATTAGCAACAGTATACAATTTTATACTCCGAACAGGTTATTACCCTCAGCACTGGAAAGTCTCCAAAACTCTTCTTTTCATAAAACCCAACAAGCCTCCTAGCAACATTTCATCATATCGCCCTATTCAGTTAACATCCTGTTTCAGTAAAATTTTCGAAAAAATCCTTATCCGCCGACTTCATGAACATCTCAACGAACACCACCTATTACCCATTCATCAAGCAGGCTTCCGTCCCCAAATAAGCACACTAGATCAACTTCTTCGACTATCGAATGCCATAACCACCCAGTACAATACTTCTAAACCTTCCTGCTTACTGCTTTCTTACTTGGAAAAAGCTTTCGATAGAGTTTGGCACGCTGGTTTAATCTACAAGCTTCATTCCTTTAATATTCCTGACTCTTATATTCGCCTTATTTTGTCCTTCTTATCTACAAGACTCACGTACATCAACATCAACTCTACCCTTTCTCATCCTATTTTTCCCCATTGTGGTGTCCCTCAAGGATCTGTTCTTTCACCATTATTATATATCATGTATGTCTCAGACATGCCGCAACTCCCACCACAAATATCGCTATATCAGTATGCTGATGACACAGCCTTCCTCACCACTGGCCACACTATTCATTCAATCAACACAACCCTACAACCTGCTGTTAATGGCTTCACAAACTGGTGCACAAAATGGAAACTGACTATAAATGCACAGAAAACACAAGCTCTGATCATCCTTCCACCTCGATGTCGCTCTCGTATCCGCCGAAACCCCAATCTTTTTCAGATCAAAGTAAACGAAACTCCTGTCAGACATCATCCACAGGCCACATATCTAGGGGTCATATTCGATACCAAACTATCTTGGAAACCGCATATGCAGAAAATTCGCAAACAGGCTACACAACGTCTTAACTTACTGAAACGATTGGTTGGCACTTCCTGGGGCTTATATACTCAGACTGTCATCAAAACATATAAAGTTTTCATACGCCCAGCATTAACATACGGACACACCAGTTGGATCGCTGCTCCGAATGACCTATACGAACGTCTTGCAATTTCCGAAAGACATGCTCTGAGATTGGCCTACAGAATCAAACTTCCTTCTCCAACTGGAGACTTATATCAGCGAATGGACTTTCCTCGAGTTACAGAATTTCTGGAAACACTCCGCACAAAATACGTCACAAAGGCAATAGCTCAGGGAAACCATCTATTTCTAGATACCTTCCAACAAGACGCCATCCACTACTCACCTCCAAAATATACCTATTCTCCATTACAGCACTTACTGACCATATTCTCTCATAGCCTCGCAGATAACGACCCGTTTCAACCTGATCTGGCCATATATCGCCCAAATCATTTATCACCGCACGTTTATCCATCACAGCACTAGTGTTTCATCATTGTCACTAACAAGGGCTCATTTGTCTTACATCAGCTTCGAGCAGCCCCGAAGCAGAAGATAAGCCAGCATTCGTCCGTCTAACTCCCTAACCGTGTTTGTCTCGTCTAAGTGCACTTCATACATCTATCACCTCACCATTTAGTTGAAATTTATATTATATACCTGTGTAACTCACAATATATTCCTACCTTTCTCACCTCAACTGTTATTATATTGTGTGTTAGATAATCACCAATTCTAAAGCCACCTTTGCGTATCTGATATCCTAGCTCCTGTGGATGATACCTATAACGTTTAGAACTGTCTGTGTTGTATGTGATAATCAAATGTGAATAAGAAAGTGATGCCCAAACTTATGTTTATGAATAAAGGATAGCTCACACTCTCATTAGCCCTCCATAATAAAATGAAAACCCCTTATGAAATAGATTCCCTCCCCAAAGAAAGGGTGTACCCCTTTGAATGGGTAGACTTAATTTTTTTTTTTTTGCAGAACTATTACACAGAAGTATTTAAGCTTATTATTTTTGTAGAGGTTGTAGTTGCATTATAACGACACCTCTGAACAATCATCTTGAACTCAAACTACCAATACTACTATAACCAATACCACTTGC
>JAGDQP010053917.1:1300-11570 GCA_022664845.1 Lepisma saccharinum
GCGCCAAGTTCCAGTGTTCCTCTTACATGCTGTCGCCAAGGAACTTGGCTTATCTGTCCTTCATTTCACCACTTTTCAGGACTGAAGGACTTGGCTGAACTTTTTGCACCTCTTGTGTTTTTGCTCGGATTTCACAGCTTTTTGTAAGTGTATAATATATATACTTGCTTCGCTGGGGGCGCTGCCTCCAGTATCCTGTGGCAAGCTGCACTGACAACTTGTGGAGTTTTGAGGGACTGCGCTTTCTTTATCGCAAACAGTCTCTCCGGGAAACGGTGCCCCCATGGTGCAGATCTTCCCCATACCCCCGGCGGTTTGCCCCATTTATTGTAATCTACGTGTGATGGTACCTTCATACCAATTTTGGTTTCTCTAGCTTCAGTGGTTTGGAAACTGGGTTTTGGGCGACCATTTTGTATTAAAGATGGAGACACGTTTAACATTATCTTATATTGTCGTGACCTAATCGTAATGGTATACCTTCGTACCAAATTACATTTCTCGATCTCGAACGGTGTCGAAAATTGCTTTGGGGCTGCCATTTTGAGTCCAAGATAGCGACTTTTTCAAAATGTTGTAATAGTTTCCTAAACTACTCTTGATAATACACATTTATACCAAATTTCGAATCTCTAGCTCAAACGGTACCGAAAATGGATTATGAGGGTCCGCCTTTTGGTTCCAAGATTGTATATTTTCCTAACCTACTAATGATAATGTACCGTCATACTGTATTTAGTTTTTCTAGCTTCAGCCGTTTAGGCTGTGTATTCTATGGAAATTTCATTTTGGCGGCCAGTTTGAATCAAAAATGACGTCTTTGGAGACATTTTGTAATACTTTTCTAACCGACTAATAATGGTGTACTGTCATACCAAATTTCGTTATTCTAGCTCCAGCTGTTTAGGCTGTGTATTCTATGGACATTTCGTTTCGACGGCTATTTTGGATCCAAGATGGCAATTTTTTCAAGATTTTGTAATATTTTCTTAACCTACTAGCGGTGATGTACCTTCATACTAAATTTCGTTTTTCTAGCTTCAACCGTTTAGGCTGTGTATTCTTTGAAATTTTACGTGTGACGGCCATTTTGAATAAAAGATGGCGACTTTTTCAAAATGTCGGAATTTTTCCTTTACCTACTTATCATCCTCCACCTTCATGCCAAATTTCATGTTTCTAGATTATTCCGAAACCCCTAAACAATATGATGAGTGAGTGAGTGAGTTTCGATCTTTAGCATTTTTTGGTAACCCACATTGTTCACTAAAATTCTTCTCAGGCACAACTTGTCCAATATTTCCTCCACATCCCTGCAAATGATTCTCGACAGTTTCTCATTTTACGTATAATGAAGTGCATGCTTGCAATCGCGATAGAATAACTGTCCAGAACAGATTTCATCACGTCAAATTTTATCAACTTTTGTAGACCTCGCTGGACTTCTTCGGGGCCAGTTCTTCAGTTGTTTCCAGATGTATAGGGAGAAAAGAACAAGCGGCAAATAACATTTCAGTACAGAGAGATAATTTCTTCTGTAGCTTCCAGTTCCAATCAACTCTTCCCTTACCTCTCCAATTTCCTTACCTAACACCTAGCTTCTCTTCGATCCAGCGTGAGTTATTACAAATCTAAGTATATTTTTTGTTTTGTTTCTTGCATTTTGGTATATGTGAAACATGTAAGCATTTACACAAAGGGGGGAAAATGTTAAAGAGAGGAGTAAATTATTAAAAATTACCAAAAAGTGGTCTAAAAACAGGAAAATGACCAATAAATCGAAAAAAGGGAAAAAAAAAAAAAAAATGCAAAATAAAAATAACGTTTTCTGTTTCAGTTTAGGGTGAAGTTTTTTTTGGTTATGGTCGCCATAGTTCTAAAACGTTCAGGAAAAAAAATGACATTTCATCCAGTTCCGAGACCTGATGATAATACATACTGTCTTCATCCTTTGGCTTATTCCGCATTCCACGGCCAAACCACACCAACCAGCAGTTCGGGCAAAAGTCTGTAGATGGCAATAGTATACTATTCCGTCAGAAGCTCAATTTTTACCAGGGTGTGGGTTAGCCTAAACTCTGGTGGAACCCTTCAATTGATAGAATTACTAATTAATTTGACTTCAAAAATTTATTAAAAGTTTTCTGAAATCAAGGTGTAAGTTAGAAGTGTGATATCCAAGATTAAAATGTAACTGACTTTCTGATTGTTTGCTGTCGACTTATTTGAGTTGTGTGAAAGTTTATTGTATGTGAATCTAAGCTATCGGTTTTCTTTAATGTTATACAAATTTTAGACACATTCCTGGAGAAAAGCTAGACAACTATAGTTGCCTGTAATTTCCAGCAACTTGGCTAATAAGAAAACAGCCACATATCAGTTTTATGAAAAAGAGAAATCTGAAGCGAGATTTGAACACGGGATAGTTCACTTATAAGTCCAGCGTCTTATAGACTGGACTAAACTGCCAGTTAATAAGAATTGCCAGTAATACTATACATGATTTTCATTTCTTACAATCACAACATTTAGGTCCCTTGATAGCGAAGCTATAACAAAGGGACCTTCTAATCCCGCTCATAGTGTCCGTCCGTCCGTTTCCAGACATTAAATCTCAGAAACTGAAAGGTGTAGAGAGAGATGTTTGAGGTGTCGTTGGAAAGAGCTGGGCTAGACTAGCTCAGAGCCCCTGGAACCGTCCTGACTGGTGCAGTGGTTCAGTGTTGCCAGTGTATTTAAAAATAATAATTGTTCAAATTGCTCTTGCATTTAGTAAGACCAAATTGCACCAATCTTTACACAAACATTATTCGACGAATTACAAAAGCACTGAGATCGCCTGCCTTGCCAGGTAACCGATTTATCAATGTTGCCAACCTATTTTCTATAAAATTATCTTTTTGTAAATTTTTTCCTTTATTTTAGTCATAGCAGCACCAAACTTAGCATAAACATTCTTTGACACAATAAGAACATACTGCGGAGCCGGCCCATACCAAAAGTATATCTCATGAATCATAAGTTGTAGTGAGATACTTGAGGGGTCGTTCGAGAGATCTTAGCTAGACTAGATTAGTGAAAGCGCACGTGCATGGGCAAATGAAGGTTTCCGGAAGGAGGCCAGGGGCTTGCCCCTCCGATAACTTTCATGAAAATTAATCAATAATACAAAATAATTCTTTCTAAGGGGAAGAGGAAATAAAATAGCGACCAATTATGTGTGTAGTTGCAAAGGAAAGTTTTGTAAGGAGCGGGGGCCAGGAGGGCTTACCCCGACTACTGACATGAAATTACCCTAACAGTTAAAAATAAGGGTTTCTATAAGGGGAAAACTGAAATGTATTAACTAACCCAGAAACTCAGTTCTCAATGTTGCCAGCTCATGTCAAAATTATATCTCATGAACCAAATGCTATCAAGGCACCGGAGCTTTTGCAATTGTTGGTAGAAGCGCAGCCCTTACTTGTTTTAATTATATTATAATTGCATATTCTCCTTAGCTTTCGCAGCATCTAAAATAAGCTTTTCAGCATGACATACTAATGGTAAGAAGCAGTTGCATAGATAATTTTTCATTTTCTCCCCAAAAGCTTTCTAAAGTAAACAATATGTAAATACCGTATTCTTTTATTCTTCCTTTCTTGTATATTTCCCCTTTACTAATATTAGTATGTTTCTTCCACGTGTCTCTTAACTATTGCAATCTCTCATAAACTAACATAATACTGAAATGTACAAATTTAGATTGATTAAGTATTGTCATAATTTTCGTCGAAAGCTATATTATATTGTTTCGTAGTACAAGTTTTGCTTTATTATGTACCATGATCATATACTATTTTCTTTCAAAATACATCTTCTATTCCACCGAACGGCTCTGGCTTGGCAGAGCGTTTACTTTACATTCGGAAGTTCTTGCGATTAATTCCAGCGACTGGCCATCCTGACTGAGGGTTTTCCAGGGCTTTCCTCTATCACACCAGGCTCATATCGGCCTGAGCCTTAGATGGCTAAAGACATTTAATTCAATAATAAATTCAAATTCAAATTACCAGGCTAGTGCCTAGCGGAATTCGTTCTCACATGTTCTCCTTATTCCTATGCTGGCATAAGGCAAATTTGACAAAAAGTCAAAAAATTAAAACAACTTACAAGAATTCTAATGTTTTTGTATTCCATTATACAATACATGTTACGTCAAATCAGTGAAAGAGAAGATTATGTCTGAACTTTGCCAATTAAGAAAATAAGAATAAATGAAATGAAACGAAACCCCAATTTCGCACTAGCTTTCTTACCACTGGTTGTTATCACTTGTGAATTCAATATCTTCTTCATAGGGTTCCACCACATTATGTTTCCAGTGATGAATTCAACCACACTTCATGAGAAATCAGTCTATTATAAAGTGACGTTCAGTGGTACTACATGGACCTCATTCTATTTGTACCAGGGTACTAATCAGCACTTAAGGATTAGCATCAACAAGCTTAAACAAATTGTCTTTATTTTTGTTTAGAAGGGTGTCAACGATATATTTGTTCATTGATGGGATTAAATTCTCTTCAGCTCAGTAAATCAGAAATAAAGAAGAATCGGAAGTGATCAAAGTTCAATGCTTTCGATTATGAATCATCATTTATGAGTTATGGCTTGTCAGTGAAACTCTGATTTCCCGCCAGGCTTCTAGCGGCATAATTATTCATTACGTTAAATAAATCACATTTGCTTTCTTTTAAACTAAGTTGTTTACAAATTGTGTGCAATATGAAGCACAAATGCCTTCATGTTTTTGTTCTACATAAAAGCATCTGGTGAACTATTATTTCATCACCCGGGCTGCTACGTCGTAAACAAATATTGAGTTCTTTAATTTTGTTTTAAATGCTTCAGTGAAAGCTGTAATTAAATTTCGAAGACTTGTCATAATGTCAAATTTCCTGCCATACGGGAAATGTTTCAATTGACTATTTTCAGTTTTACCTTACGCCGCACCTAACATAATTTTTTTTCTTCTATTGTGACTTCCGAGTGGAAGCGGGATATCCACGCGTGTAGTAGACAAAGTTTTGGCCATCCAATCACACAGACCTAATTGTTCTTTAAAAATAATATACATTTATTCCCAATTTTCATTTTGAGGGCTCCGTGTTCTCTTCACGTAATAGAAAGTCTTCTGTGTTAATAGTAATAAATATTCAGATGAAACCCTCAGAATGCTGTTTATTTTTTTCTGTATATAGATTACATTTTCTGTATCTTCCTTCCTTCCTATCGTACACGTTTTTCTCATTTGCAGTGAAAGGAATACGAAGTTGAAATATAGTAAGGAAATCTAATTTCTACTCTTGCTCGGGTTCTTGTTTCATGCATGATTTTCTGCTAATATATTCCTCTGCTTCCTCCCTTTTCATTTTCCTCTACTCTCCTTTGCAACGAATAACACTTATTGAATTCATTCTCTTCTTCCACTTCATCATTACTTCTCACTCTCTTTTAGAGTTCTTTGTTTCTCCCCACTTGCTACAAAAAACCTATTCCACTTTTACAAACGTCGTTTTAAAATGTCTGAAACGTTTCAATTCATTAGTTCCAGAGAAATGCTTCCACTATCGTTTCAGTCTTTGTTGCCGTTTTTATTTCTTATTTTATCGTTAACTTTAAACACCATGGCGCATTGAACATTCAAACAAGATGAGTTATACTAGAAATAGGAGAAGAAGTTTCAATAGATAGAAAGTATGAACGGAATTTTAAAAACAGATATCTTTGTAGAAAGATAGTCAAAGTAAGTAACTTTTTTTCACTCCCATCTTTGCATTTTTATTCTCTTCTCATGGAGGTGCAAAATAAAGTCTTCCATATTGTACCATAGCCTATTACATTTATAATTCTGATACAAAAACAATTTTAATGGTTTTAAACACACAAATAATACTTGAAGAAAATTGCAAGGAGTTGAGTGTACGTATTTTGTTAGATAAATTTGAAGAATTATAATAAATGCTAATGTTTTGCGTGTATTTAGTACAGTGTACTTAAATAGACAGCTTAAAAATTAAGAGTATTTTCCAAGCCATGTCAATTTTCAGCAGTGACACGAAATGGTGTCGTCTACAGTGATGACCAAGGATGTTCTGTTTCTGGGGATAAATAAATAGCTAATGATAAAAACAATATAAGATTATACACTTCTTTCTGTTCATATTTTGATAACACTCTTGGAATTGTACTTCTCCTAGAGATGTTATCTTCTCTCTTACAGAAAGAAGAGTATAATCTTCTATCCAGTTTAGCATTAGCAATTATTCATAACTCTTTTGATTTATTTATTTGTTATTTTTAAATCGTTATTTAATTTTAAATTTAATATTTATGTTAATTCATATTTATCTCCTGTAATAGAAAAGCCCTAATAATTCGGCAGTTTCCAGGGGTTACCCCAATTTAAATTTTCTGATGGTATGAATACAGCTGCATCTTTTATAAAAGTGACTTTCTTTTAATTTCTCTCAAACATTTTTCTATCTGATACTTAGTAAATTCCGGGACTGTTGCTATATATAATTTTTATATTTAAAAAAAAATGTAATTCTCTTGTCCCACCTGACAATAATCAGATCATGATATTAGTGACGCATCAAGACAGCAACAGAGGTTCAAACCCAATAGGGAAGCTATTGAATAGAGTGGTTCACAGTCCACTCTACCAAAGCTATAGGTCGCATCTGTAGAAGTTCACTAGCTTGTTTATAACAGTTCAACGAATCCAAGAAGGATAATACCTCTCATTTGAAAACAAATCAGTTACTAGGCGGCAAATCAGCCTGAATCGCACTACAGTCACAACTTGGCTTCTTTAGACTTGGATTTCTATCTTTGGGAGCAAAAAGAACTCACAAGACGTTAACTCAGGTGAGTAAGTAGGCCATGTTTAGATCATTGATCAAGAATTTTGTGGCATATTTTATGATTCATTGAAAAGAATATTCAAGGAGCATTTTGGAGGATGAGGTGGCTTATCACAATAACAAAGAGGTATGAGAAACAAGGTTTGTTAAGTGCTTTCTATAGAGTGTGGTTTTGTATGGCTCAGAGCCAGAATGTGAAGAAAACAAAAGTGAAAAAATACACGGGTAGAGGAAGTAACGCGGAAATATTTAGAATGTTGGAAGAGAAGAGAATCCCGATGAAAATAATAGCAAAAAGAAAGACAAATTAGGTCAGCATATCCTAAGAAGAGACTGTCAGCACGGATGAGTTGTAGAGGGAAAGATTGAAGACAATACAGGGAAATGAAGAAGATAGTTGGAAACACAGAAAAATATACTCAAAAATCTTACAATAAATAATTCAAATAATGTTAAATGGAAGTGCTTATAAAAAGCTTTTTCAAAATCTTTAGAGATATCAAGCTTCAGCTTTCGAACTAAGCCTTATGAAGCTGCGGAAATAAAGCGATGATAGATGATTCCGAACCCGAAACGAATAGAGAACATCTGAAAATAAATATCTTACAAGCTTAAGTTATCTATAATCAACACATTTAGGAAAGGTTTTACTTTGTCACAAATGAAATTTTATATAAAATTTATACTGCTGTTCTCGCCCATCAAATTCATTTTATCTTATCTTATAAAATTTATATAACCAGGAGGAGATATTAAGATGTGAACAGTTGCCAAAAATGCTAACGATATGGTCTAAAAGTGGAGCTCTTCAGCATGAAATAACCAGTTTCCTCTAAACCATTATTTGTTCTGAAACTTTTAAATATGTCAGATATGAAATGCGTTGTTAGAATATTATGTAAAAACCAAAACTTATTCCGATTAAACATGCCAACGCTCTAGACCTATAAAGCGCTCTTATCATGAAATGTCAAAAGAAAATTTCCTTAGCGTTTCGAATTGTTGGTAAATAGATGTTTTGATCAATATAACTTGCTTTTATGATAAAGCAGTATTTCCATAATTGTATCTCACTCGCAAATTATGAGAGAAAGATTTAGATAGAGATTTTTATTTTATTAAATAATAATAATATCAATATCAATAATATATATTAATGTTTATATAATTACATAAACATTACGTTCAGGTAATATCTTTTGTACTATGTATTCCATGAGTTTTGCACAAATAACAGCGTAAAGAAATTCGTGCATCTACTAAAACTCTACTTAAACCATATAGATTTGGTGGGAAATAAATCGTATTTAAGCTTCTTATTCTTGTATAATTAATTTACGATTTTTTTATGAATTACTTGACAAAAAGGATTACTGAGATTATAGTGAGGAACCGTTCTTCCTCACTTTATTTCCTGTATTCGCATTTAGAGCTATATGAGATTTGTTGCTTTCGTCTTTGCCTTAGTACTACTTTCTCGATTGATCTCTGAACTAGATTATCTCTTGAATGTTGGACCGGATGCACTTCACATACTGCCCCAGAAGTTGTGCACCATACGTTTGGGTCATTATAATAGTCTTTCAGTTATTTACAAGTAGGGGATAAAACAATTTTCAGCTTTTGTGCATTCTCTTCATATTTAGAAATATATATTGTTTTCTTTTTATTATTACTGAGATGAGATACAGCTTAGGTTGTTGATTTACTAGCGAGAGGATTATTCCATTTCAAAATATCACTATTTGTAACGGAATCGCACCCTAGATGTTTGTCGGCATCCTCTTTCTGGTGATATAATTTTGTTTCCTCAAGGGGAAAATGTTAGAGTATTCCCTTCAAATATTATCGGGCCTCATCAGAACCCGGTACAAGGATCGGCAAAACACCAGCAGCCAAGACATACAAAAGCCACTAGAAAAATCTTGTAATGTGCTTGCAATTTTTACACTATCTCAAATAATGACCACAACATGAATTACGTTTCTCCATACGCCGAAACCAGTCCGTGAACCAAGTTTGCCATAATTGCCTCCTCTGATGGTAAATACCTGCCTTTGAGCTTTATTTTCATTTCTGAGAAGAGTCTAAAGTTACATGGAGCAAAACCAGGTCTGTAAGGAGGGTGCTCAAGCACTGGAAGGTCGATTTCATTTAATACTCTGCTGCGCATCAGCTCGATGTGCGTGTGCGTTGTTATGGTACAGCATCTATGTGTTGAGCCGTGACTTTGAGCGGAGTTCCTGATGAACTTTATGGATACCTCGGTGAGGTCACTCTGTATTGAGTTTCTCATTCAATCCCTGGTAGTGCTCAGTATAATGAGGCAACGCTTCTTGCATATAGGAAGAGTTTGCTAGTGTCCTTTGTACTTCTGTAAACCATTTTGCTCCTTGCCACAAATTGAATGAGGTAGTTAATTCAGGCCATGGAAAATGTTTTTAGTAGCTTTTTAATGTAAATAAATCACTATCTTTAAATTACTTTGCTGAATATATGTAAATACTAGTTACACTTATGGTATAGTGTATATACTGCAATCTGACGAGTTGTAGAACATGTTTAAAGCTGTTTCTTCCCCTTAAACTCGTACAGAGCTTCTTCAGGCATGGGACTTGATCAGTACATTGGATATTTGGATATCTTCAATTGTGGCAGTCCAGATGAGGTCAAGATCATAATAAATTAAGTCAATAATAAAGGTCACATTTTAATTTCTTTGTAATCAAGAAAAGAAATACGTTTTAATTGAATCTTTTTTGTTTATTTATGCAGGGTTCAAGAAACTGATGGTTCCTTCTTCGAGAGTTTTACGGCATTATCCTGGAAGCAGGAGAATCGTCGTCTTATGGCCATGCAAGAAATGGACCAAAGAGCAGAAGATCCACCACCCTCAGAGACCTCTGTAGGCATTAAACCCAACGAATACAGAATTAGTAAAAAAGAGGTAAGTAACATAGTTCATATTTTCACATACATATGTGACGTTCTTATCCGTTTGCTTGGTTGTTATCATTTATGGGGTCTAAGCTATGAGTTTAGGTAATGTTATTCATTCAACTAGTAGTTAATAGGTGATTAGATCAGTTTAATAGAAGCTAGACCGAGTTTTCATCACTAGGATGGATGCTTTATTATCGTTGCTTTTGCATCAACCTGAACAACGCGTACAGCCGAAATTCAACATTACATCAAACTTAATATGTTGTGTTACATACAGTGTGTTCCTTAAATGATGGCACAAACTTTGGGTGTGTGGGAGTGATTTTTATCTACATCAAAAACAAGAAACAAAAGTTCAATTGAAGAAACTGTGTAAGCATGCGTAGTTTCAGAGCTCAAAATGAAGACGGCATCGT
>JAGDQP010053918.1:0-13446 GCA_022664845.1 Lepisma saccharinum
CTGCAAAGAATATTACTTCTGCGATGATTGACTACTTTCGAAAGAATTTGATTAATGTGGAAGGTCTTCGAGCTGTAGGATGTGATGGGACTGCTACAAACACTGGCAGAAAGGGTGGAATAATACGGCGTTTAGAAGAGTCTGTTCAGAGACCTTTGCAGTGGTTGGTTTGTCTACTGCATGTCAAAAAGCTCCCTTTAAGACATCTGCTAGAATCAATTGATGGTAAAACAAAAGTTCTTCGTGCATTTTCTGGACATATTGAACATCACTATCAAATTGTGAAAAACACCCAGTTGTGGAATATGATGTAAATCAGAGCACTCTTTCGGATATGGGGAATTATAAGGATCTCAGTGTGGATCAGAAGTATTTGTATGAGATTTTGCAGGGCTGTTTCAAATGGATATTTCACTGATTATTTAGCACTACGCTATCCAGGAATCATGTCACATGCCAGATGAGTTACTACAGCAAACAAAATTCTTCGATTGTGTAGATACCTCCAACCCTTCAGAAGAATTAAAAGTGCTCTCTCAGTATGTTGCAAAAGTGTAGGCACCAGTCTAGTTCAACATAAAACAGAAACCTTTTTGCACAGATAGATCAAGACATTTCTTCAAAATAATTCAGTTATCGCGCTTTCTTCCTGAAAAGTACACGGATATCATTGATCCCGTATTTCAAAGAAATGGATACTTTGCACATCCTGAAAATATTCTCCTGTCAATGATGACAGATTACAGAAAACATATCAGAGTATTGGGCTTGCGACGAGTACTTAAGGCAAAGGCATCGCAAATGTCTGCAATCAGAAATTTCGACATTCCATCATTCAATTTCCAGGCTGAAGATTACATAGAATGAACAGATTTTGCTGCAACTTGCCCACCGCTTATTATGGATCTCACTGATGCTGATATTCATAGACTCATTCAATGTGATACCACAAATCTTAAAATTCCTAACCATCCATGTCATAGCCAAGCCGTAGAACAGTGTGTAAAATTGGTGACAGAGACATCACCTTATGTTTCTGGTGAAAGCACACGTGATGGATACATAAGGGCAAGACTGGAGTCCAGAAGACGTATACCTGCCTTCAACACAAAGTCAGATTTTTCAGTGACAGAATAATGTATTTTGGCATGTATCTCCACATATTATTTGTACATTAAGATTTCCTAGGTTATTTTCAAACTGAGATCAGAAACAAGTTCATGTTATTATAGGACTTCTGTAACATTTGCAGAATCTACAAATGTTGTATAGAATACATGTCTACTGTAACATACACACTACACTGCTCTGTTCATGTTATAAAACTGTAATATTTACTATAAGTATAAAAATACTGTATTCGTGCCTAGTTGTAAGATACTCTTGTTTAACTTTTCCATTCAAGTATAATGTAAACAATTAAATAAGTTTCAACCAAGTTTTCAGTCCTCTATAGCACTCAAAGGAATTAACTCAGGGGACTAATGATTTTGCGGCACAGAACTCTATTGGTAAGGCAGCTTTTCCTCCATATTAGAACAATTAATACAGAAAAAAATAATTTCGCCTCATCACACAATACTGTTAAAAAACAAATATTTGAGCCAAATTTCAATCCGTGTGGCACCCAAAGGAATTGACTCAGGATACTAATACTTTTGTGGAACAGTACTCTATTCGTAAGGCAACTTTTCCGCCCTATTAGAAAAATCATTACAGAAAAAAATTGTTTCACTC
Organism: Lepisma saccharinum; assembly: GCA_022664845.1. Lineage (NCBI taxonomy): Eukaryota > Metazoa > Arthropoda > Insecta > Zygentoma > Lepismatidae > Lepisma > Lepisma saccharinum. The sequence goes on from JAGDQP010053918.1 coordinate 1,738, forward strand.
CATTTCACAATACCGTTAAAAATGTTACATTACAGCCAAATTTAAAGTCCGGTGTGCCACCAAACGGAATTTACTCAGAGGACTAATACTTTTGTGGCACAGTAGACTAATGGTAAGGAAACTTTTCCGCCCTATTAGAAAAATCAATACCAAAAGGAATTTTTGACCCCTATTTCTCTCCACCCTACTATGCAGCCACCATTCTTTAATGATGAATAGGTTGCCCAAATAGTTTTATTCAAATGAGAATAAAATCTGTGGTTGCGGCTGTTGTTCTTATATTTTTTAGAGAATAAACGATAGGAGTAATGTTCACAACAATATGATCAAGCAATTATATGTCAATAGAAAGTATACATTTCACACATGTTGCATGAAGAAAGAAAACCTAATACATAATCATTGCTGGCCAGTTGCACAAAATATTTAAACCCCGAGATAACTAAATTCACGAATTAACCTGTGTGGTAGATGATATAATCAGCGATAGGAAAATCGAATTAATTCATTTATTTTCTGCTCCCACCCGAAGTGTCAGTTCAACCAAACTAGAAATAAACTAATGCTAGAATACAAAGTTTGTTTTCTCTGGTAGGTTTTGAAAACCGAGAAAATCACGTCGTGCGAGTTGAGCATCTGATACTACACCTCATTTTTTCTCGAAAGAGATAAATAAACATAGATTTTAAAAGCACAGTTTACTAGCATTACTTCATTCCAAGTTCACTTTTACTGACACCAGGTGCACAGAAGAGAAGGTGAAAATTGTAATTGTTTTAACAAACTTGTAACCGTTATCGTGACGACGGAGATGTGTGATATCATGACCTGAGCAGTCAATACTCTTATTTTGTTCATTAAACACAGATTTCTGCTAAATGCAAGTTGTGCTGAATTTGAATTTAATTTGTAAGGCCTCTAGGCAACTTTGGCTCAGGCCGGACAAGTTCCGTTAAGCACAGATTTCATTGGTAACTTTTCGTAACTAGTGGCCTCAAATTAGGAGAAACCAATGATTTGCTGACGGGTGGATGTAATTTGTAGTTATCGTGACTTTAGCGATCATTGCATCTATTCGTAACAAACTACTTGAATAATTTTGCGAATAGTGTGTCCACACCACCTTATTACCCAGTGGGTAATCAAGTTCAAAAGGACGTTCAAGTAGTAAAAAGGGCATTGGATAAAATTTAGTAAAGAATATCGACCATTGGTCAGGGTGATGCTTAAAACGTTGTTGCAACACATACTATACAGTGAGATGTGTGACGAGTAGAGGTATAGAAAAATTCCCGTGTCTAATCGTTGCTTGCTTATCAGCTTCGTTAAGTCTTTTCCCTATGAAGCAATGGTCAGTTGAAAAGACAAGCGAAACAACAAGACAAACGGGTGAGTAAAAATGGAAGATTTGGGTACTAAATCGTCGTAACAAGAGCCCTAGGTTTATATGTGGTAAGCTGATACAAGATAATAATATTTACCTTGTTGGAATACAACCCAAATAAGGGTGTTCCACAAACATCAGTTAAGATTTGCAAACGTTCATAGCCAACCAGAAAGTTCAAATGAAGAAAGTGATTGGCTAAACACACACATTACGTCGTTTCGGGTAGTACTGCTGAAAAACGTGTAAGAATATCTTCTAGAAAGAGGAGGATACATATCAGGCTTCGAGATTATGCTTCTCTAAATCCAATAGAAAGAATGAACTTTTGCTTTGAGCCGGAACCGTAGTGTGTATTATGAGCGCAATGTTATATATTTGAAGATGGACCTAGGTAGTGTGTCAGAACTATTTAATATGCGTCGGATAAGAACATTATGGTTTAATGAATCGTTTTGGAATCATATCAGTTATCCAATTATGATTGGGAAGGAAATAATTCTCTTACGATTTAATGTAAAAAAGTTGTAATGTAATGTAACACAGTAAAAAACGGACAATGTTAAGTAATATATATATATATATATATATATATATATATTAAGCTATGTTGTCTGGGAATAGTTAACGTGCTGCTACTGAGCACAGCAACAGATTAGACCACAGCAACTGTCGTGCTATCAGTAGCGTGATAGTGGGACCAGTAGCATAACTAGAAAGTTTGGAACCCCTTGTAAAGTGTGGGAACTTTTAGGGCCCTTCTCCAAGAGACCTTCTATCAATTTTTCCCACATGCAATTTCAGCACTTTCTTCACTCATGTGAAAACTTCATTATGATATTCACACCTCGAACGACGCACAGCTCTAAAACAGTCTCTGCAGAACAGTATGACCTAAAACGAACATTCTGCCCAGACTGCGTGAAAATTCCTGTGCAGGCATAAAGGTTCCCTGACTATTACGAACTCTGAGTAAAATCGAAATGCTAGATGATGTAATCCTCATGATTCCTGGGTGTACCATTAACTCGTTTTTCATCGATTTATAAGCCTTCTGTAATTAAGGTTGACAACACCAAAGATTTTGAAAACCAGACATTTTGATTTACTCATTTGGAAATCGGTTAAGCAACACACTAAGAATAATTATTGCACTCACTTCACTATTATCTCAAACATAACTTCAAATAAAGCGATACACATAATTGAAAAATGCGGACGATTTTTTCTATAATATCAAATGTTTAGCAGTCTAAGAGACTTACGGAAAGTCGTACAGTAGAAGGTCTGTGCAAAATTTTGGTAAACGAGACTTACGAAAGGTCATCGAAGGCAGGACTTCGAGTTCACAAAAATCTGACGAAATGTTATTTCCTCATTACTAGAGCTAGGATTTTTACGTAATTACACACTCTATTTGTAGTTATGTAGAACGTAAGTAAGTAGAACTGTTCATGAATTGTAACATTAGTATAATTATATTTGAATTTTAGTTTACATATTTCTACATTTCGTCGTAGTTTACATATTTCATGTTGATTTTAAACAAACCTACACATTTTGCAATTTTCTTTCTATACTTTGCTTTTCGACTGCATTAAACGAAATGAAACGGGCAGAGAGCGATTCAAGATTGTCAGTTTATAGAGGGTGTTGCAAATCAACACCGACTAAAACACCTCAGGAGATTCCTTACAAGAAAATACGTAAGATGAAAAAATTTAGACAGTCGAGGATGCACAAATGCATTATTTCGGCGGTATAGGCTGTCAAATGTGTGGGAAAATGAACTCTAGAGCTTGATAGTGAACAGCATAACTGGAGCGGCATCGTACCGTCAGACTTCAAATCTGTTGTGTTCAAAAATGCATACTCCAAAAGCATGCAATGCATGCGCAAAAGATTCCCTAAAGGTAAGAAGAGCTTTCAAGACATTCCATCAAGTAAATGTAGGTTAAAATAAGTATTACAGGACCACTTGCTCTAGTGAGAACTTGGGACATGCAACGGTAATCTTCAGCATACAAGTATACACTCTTTCTGATCGACGGTAATCCAGGACCGTACAAAATAAAGCAAAATACCAGATAATGAATTATCAAGATCATGTGGTTCCAGCACGATGGAGCCCCATGTCATTTCACCATGGATGTCCGGAAACACTTGACAAACACCTATGGAGCCCGGTAGATTCGACGAGGGGGAATATGTAAAAATTCTGGTGTACTCCACTACAGTTGCTGTAGGAACGAGCTTATTTCAAGGATTAGAGACGCGTTTAATCACTTACGAAATAATTCTCCCATGTTTCCAAGTGTTCGAGAGTACCTTCTTCGGCGATATTGCAAATACAATCTGGTGCAAGGTGGCCACTTTGAACACCTCCTCTAATACAACATAAGGGTATATCAGGCATACCGTCACATCTCATGTTACGCTCAATAACTGCACAGGTTTTCTTCACTAATTGTTTAATACTTATATTACACCTCTTTGTTAATGTATTCATGGTAACCACTGCAGTATTTACCAATACTGTAAGTTAAATTGACGTAAATAAATGTATGTATGCACATCAATCAACGCACAATCACCGCACGTTATCCGTCCCTACACAAATCATGACATGTGGCTACAGCGAAGCCGAAAAATTGTTTCATTATGCAACCACGCATAACATTAATTATTCCTTAACCATCTTGCACCTGCATGGGGTATCGACTTGCAATCAACGTAGTATTGTTTTCTGGTATTAAGTCATTCTCTACATGCTCTGATCGACCCAGTTTTGCTGTTCAATGAAATCCCTCATTTTACTCGGGAATCTCTCACCCACTTTCCCATCACTTCTGGCGTGTGCATTTTCCGAACGAGTAAGACCGATTTCTTTGAGGAAACGATGGACCGCTAGCTCTACAGCTATTCGTATTCGAAATGAATCGAATTGAAATACAGTTTTGGACGTTTTGGGGGCCCTCTAGCGCCGAAACTACGCATGATAGGGCGCGTGTTCATATGATCTTTTTACTTGTTCAGATATGAGGATTCACCTCCCGAAGTTTGTACACTTCGCATAAAAAATGCGATAGCGAACGCCGTGCAGCTAGGCAATCCAAATGGCACCTTATTATCCCATAATCGTGTCTGGTAAACAGACCCCCTTCTTTCTCCTTCCTTTGTCTCTCCCATACTAAAATCAGCAAAAATCATGAGCACGTTTTTTTTTTAAATAGACATGTATTATTATCGATAAGAATTAAAGCGAGAAGAATCAATATACATAAGTTGATGGAGGAAGAAATTTAAACACATACAATGAAACATGGAAACCAATGAATGTCTGTTAGACAGAGGCAGAGATATGTGAGAGAAAGAGAGAAAAGGGGAGAGAAGAAGAAGAAGTGAAGATAAAAATATGGAATTTAAACGCAGTACAAGCATTAAGTTCAGTTCCCACACTATAAAGTTCAGTTCCCACAAATCTAACAGCAAGATAGAAGTGACTTTTGGATTTTACATTTGTTCAGAGTTATTCGAATATATAAAGGGTGCTTTAAAAAATCATTGTCATCACATTCAAAATGGCTACTAAACTTGGTCGTCATATTAAATACTGATGATTTCCAGTGAAACTCTAGAGTTTTGAGACACATCTAGGATAATGTCAAAAGTGTAACACACATGCTTTATTGGTGCGCGGTTCGTTTGAAAATTCTGTGAGACTTATTAAACACTGGTTCGGAATATTTTGTAATCAGGGATTCTGCCAGGATTTTCAGATTTGGGGGTGTAAAATCAAAATTGGGATTGTGGAGTAGATGTTTGCACGGTTTCTATCAACTTTTGTCCGCAAAAAAAGTTAAAGGTGGGGGTAGTCTCGACGATTTGGGGCTGACACCCCACACATGGGCCGGGGTCTGGTGGAATCCTTCATTGTAACAAACCCAGTAGATACGTTTAGGCACGGTCGCATTCATTTCGTCGACACCACTTTGTCGACAGGTACGTTTCGTCGACAATTCATTTTATTCACAGGTACGTTTCGTCGACAGATCACTTTGTCAACAGGTACGTTTCGTCGACAGCTCATTTTGTCGACAGGTATGTTTCGTCGACAGATCACTTTGTCGTCAGGTACGTTTCGTCGACAGATCACTTTGTCGATAGTTACGTTTCGTCGACAGCTCATTCTGTCGACAGGTACGTTTCGTCGACAGCTCATTTTGTCGACAGGTACATTTCGTCGACAGGTTCGTTTCGTCGACAGCTCATTTTGTCGACAGGTACGTTTCGTCAACAACTCATTTTGTTGACAGCTACGTTTCGTCGACAGATCACTTGGGCGACAGGTACGTTTCGTCGACAGTTCATTCCGTGGACAAATAAGTTTCCTCCAGTAATAATTTTGTCAATATGTAAGTTCATCAACAGCTAAAATTTTAGACTATTCATTTTGCCTACAGCTAACTTACGTTATGAGTTTGTAACGGATAATTAAATTTATTTTCATGTAGCACCAAACTAATTGAATTTGTAATTTTTCTATTTCGTATACGTTTTACTCCTTTTCTCAATTTCGTATTTTACAGTGAAGGGTATCGGGGGAAAACGAGGAATGTCTATTTCTTGCAATTTTGTGCTGTATAGCTAATTCTGTTGGGGAAAATTAGAACTATAAAACTGTCAAAGAACGAATGAAAACACTTGTAAATGACTACAGGAGACAATATTACCTTTGTCAAGCGATTAAGGCATTGAAACTTGATTTTCTCAATAAACCTGTTTTGTCACATTTCTTGTTTCCTCCCGTTACTCTTCAAGTATTGTGTAGACTACGTACGTGGTGAATAGATGAACATTGTCACTGTTAAATAGGAAATCAAGTCATCCTTTGTCTTTGTTATTTTTTTGACAAGTTTTGACTCAATTCTTTAGAAAGTATTTTGCTGTAGTCTCCTGAGCATAATAAAATTTACGTCAAACCTTGTTTCTCTTTCAAAAGTATAAACAAAAACTGCTCGAAGTGTAGTAAAGGAACCTGGTCTTGTAAACCAATTATAATCAGTAAATATTCTATGTCACATAATGGTTTTAGTTTGTTATGGAGTATCATGAGCAACAAATTTACTAAATAAAAATACAAATTTTACTGCTCGATGTTAGAAATACAATTTATTATTTAACTGCGTATTAAATACACTCTGTTAAAGCACAACACAACGTTTCGAGTACGTCTGTAGCCTTTATCAAGTGTACTGTTAACAGAATATACAGTATACATATTTTTTTAATATGTGAATACTTAATGTTGCTGGACCATATTTATTTGTATGATATAAGAACTTTTTTTTCTTTAGTTCTATACATGTTGACAGAGGCGGCGTTTGGGGGTGGCAACTAGGGAAACCGCCCCAGGCCCCGTGCTTAGGGCGGCTTCGCGTTCCGAGTTGATATTTTTCTTACTCAATGATATAAAAGTTGATTTGTAAAAAAAGTTTACAAATAAACTAGTTTGTATAGTTTCCATGCGAAATGTAATGTGAAATGGAAATGAATAAAGAATCACTTGTAATTAGCAATGCAGTTTTTAAAATATATTGTACTTTCTTTAAATAAATTATGTCGGATTTTTTTTTATAAGAAACCGTTGTTCATTAAAAAAGATAATATTTAGTAATAAATTTAGGGTTAGGAATGAAAGGAAGAAGTGAGAGCAAGCATTTAGGGGGAAGTTGCTTACTTCTTTATCGGCTTTAGTTGTAACATTTCGGCGCTCAGCGATTTTTACTTGTACTCTGGCCCCGCGGGGTCATTATTGCCCTAGGCCCCGCGCTCACCTAACGAATAGTGCATTTCCGGACATATGTTCATAAGACCTTTTTTACTTGTCTACCCCTGCGGAATCTACCCCTGCATTTTTGCCGTGTCTTTTTGTAACACCCTGTATGAAAAAATAGTATCTTACAATAACACGAAAAATTATACAATCCTCGAACTAGTTTCAATGTGTGAAATAAACGACAGGCACATTGTTTTATTTTATTAACCGTTCTTTGAAGACTGTGTAATGTAGTATTTTACTATTCTTCTTGTAATTTGGTTTCTTAAATATTTATTATTGGGTTTCAAATTTTCTGCACTAAAACGTAAAGACAGGAATTGTTGGTTTTATTTTCTTATAGGACTATTGTACACTCCATTCTCAATTAATATTATCAACAAATGACGTAGGTTCATTAAACATACGTGAGCCGCTTGTCCATAACCCTCTTTTAGGGCAACCTCTATACTGTGTAATCTATAGACGGTCTTCCATAAACACTGCCTAACGAAAGGAAAATCGAGTGATGATTGAATCTTTATTTTAGTTCTTGTGCTTACGTCATCGAGATCACTAACTTTATTTATAGTTTGCTTTGAAGGAAAGGAAGAAACAGACCTTCCTGACAACATTAACAAAATCATTTATAGTTTGATTTTTTTTTTATAGAAAATATAAATGCAACGATTGCGGGAATAGAAAGGTAGTCAATTTTCTAGCACTAGCTTAAGATGGTATCAATATCCTTGCTAAAGTTACTGGCACAGTGCGTCGAAATTGACCCAGAATGAAATTTCCTCCCATTTAAAAAAAAAATAGGTAATAAAAAACTAGTGTACTAAAAGTCCTTTTAGACGAGATAAATCAACTGTTATTATTTAACTTCAATAGTCTACTAAACTTATTAATAGTTTAACACAAAAGTATATTTTTGACAAGCAATTTTGACTCGTAGAAAAAAATAGCAATTAAATATTTAAAGAAACTGAAATTAAATTAGTATTGTTGGTTTCAAACAGGTAGAGCTGTACAACGAGCGGATTTCGAGCGCTCAAAATGCGAAGCACCCAGCAATCTCTCTCAAAACCTGGGAGAACAAGCAAAAAATTAACTTTGAGCGTGAATAAATTTCGAGCGCTGTAACTGTTCGAGCAGAGTTCCTGATCGAATTACGTCATTAGATTATATCTTTGTCTTTATCTTCCTGCAACTGGTTAAGAAGGTTCAGTGTTGCCAACCAACTAAGTAATTATAATGGGTCATCTATCAAAATCTTTATAGGCTTCTTTCATCTTTCAACTGTGTCCGAAACCAAAATTTTGACCTGTATATACGAGAATTGAACAAAATAACGCAAATTCACACTTTTCAACATAAGTTGCACCATTATTTCAGGGACGTCCTGTATAGGACGGGGAATAATATGCAAATGAAAAAAAAAATATATAAACAAACTTTTTAAAGACATTCTTCTCTTAATCAATTCGTATTAAAAAGTAAAACAATAATTTTGTTTATGCATGACTAAAAAGAAGAACATGAGGCGCGCTTTCATATACAGTCACTTTATAAATTCTTGAAATTACGCGCCCCATTCTTTTCTTTCTAGCCATGCACAAACAAATGTGTGTTTCTTTTTCTTTTTTTTTTTGCTATTTAGTACGAATTGATTAAGAAAAGAAACGTTTATTATTATTTTTTTCGAGTTATTTGGATGTTCTCAAGCTAAATGTTTTCTGATCCAAATCCCAAAGTGCTCTGCAACCAGGAAAGCCCAGGCTAGTTGGAGGCTAGTATTTATTTTATGATAAAGAAGTTGAGAATATAAAAAAATGCTTTTAAAATATATAAATATATGAACATAACAATGGAATATTGTATTGTCGCCTCACGTACGTCGCTCTGCAAAATTGCATCGTTCTATGACGTCGGGAAATGAGTTCAATTAACGTTTCAAGATTTGATGACACCACGAACCATTGTGAACTAAAGAAAAGACTAAAAATATAAACTTCCTAAAATGATAAAATTATGTTCTATCTTATTTTCACTGTTTTAAAACTAACTTTCACTGTTGTAGGAAACGCAATTTTCTGAAAGTTTATTAGAAGTGGCCAATGCAGATACATGCCAAATACATTATTTATTTTGAAGGCAGATGAACTCAATAAAGAAATAATTTATAAATTGTATAGAAATATTAACTGAGAATACAATACAATCTGTTGACTAGAACACAGAGTAATTTCAGTAATTTCTAACACATGTTGAAGCAGTGGACACAAAATATTTCTTTACAAAGTAGGATCACTCTTTAGAAACGAATTTCTACTTAATTCATTCAGATTATTTATTATTTCCCTTGGTTCAACTTGATTACTTCTCTTTCGTAGCAGATTTACTGTAGTATTCCGTATTATTTCTGGTAATATTGTTTCTTTTTCTGCTGCTGAACAACATATCCTGTTCCATCGCCATCATTAATACTATTTCCAGTAGCAGTAGCAGAAGAAGAAGAGGATGAGGAGGAGAACTAGTGGAAGAAGAACAGCAGTAGAAATAATAGACGTTGTACTCGTAGTACTATTACTTAAAAGCATTAGTACCCGTAGTACTAGAAAAGGGCATATAAATAATAGAAGTCAATTGGAAGAATAAGAAGGAAAAAAGAAATAATATTAGAAGATCTTCAGCTGCTCAGGTGGTAATATTACTTGTAGTTCATGATCATCACAAGATGGTTAGGAAACACAGTAAATGGTGTACAACGTCGCTGCATTTCAGGAAGTTAGTAATAAGTATTGTTCAATGTGAACACAACACACAAATAGTCTTAAGTCAGTACACAAATCAGTTGTGGTCACAAGAAATCTTAATAGGTATAACTCACTATAATGGTTAATTATGCGCATAGTTCTCCTTCATGTTACAATGGGATAATGGAACAATGAATCATTTCTTCTCTGTGTAAATTCTTCCCACACGCGAAAAATAAATATATTGTCTTGAGTGTCTACATTTTACAGTCTTTTAAAGAAAGAAAACCTATAATGACGGGTTTTCGTTCTATAGTCAGTCCTATAGATTATTTTCTCTTTGTTTATACAGACTTTTTTCATTGTCATCTGATCTTGCTTTTTAACTTTCAGATACTTTTTAACTAGATGATTCGTGTCGGCTTTGAAACTTTTTTTCTCGTTAAAAGATAAGACTATCCCTTGATAATTCTTTCACTAGACGGCAGTAGGTCAATGACTTTCACTTTCTGTCGAAGTCAGCAAAAGAGGTTGCTAGTACTATACTTGGTGTCAACATATTCATTTACTTATTTTCATTGTGGGTGATTATTCAATCAACCCCTCCAACAAGAGCATTAACCTTATATGCTAAGTGACTGGTGATAAATCATTTACTCTATGTACGATCCGGTAACCTTAAACTGTGATCGCTGTTACATAGTTATTTTGCTTGAAGAAATCATTTTTGGTATTCGTTTATAGTACAGAATTATAAACTGTAGAACATATTAACACAGCCTCCATTAGCAACTTTTGCAGCTTATTCAGGTATCACAAGTTACTGCTTCTATTCCAGGGTAATCTCCCGGAAACATTACATTGGAAGATATCAGTCACTTAGCTCTTCAGTCTTTCTTCATCTCTTTAGTGTGTCTTCATCCTCACTGAAAGCTTTCTTCTCTCTTTTGTGGTGTTCTCTTGCACATTAGAAATTGTCTACTGCTTCATGTCCTTCCCTCTTAGTCAGTCTTTCTTTTGCTGGCAGATACGATATTCAGGTTCATCTTGATAGCATTAGGAAGGAATGTAGAGACAGGAAAAGAAATAGTATTAAAAGCAGCAGCAGGAGGAGAAAAATAGTTGTAGTAAAAGAAGAAGAAATGAACCTATTGTTACTGTTAACTAACTAGTAATAATAGTAACAATAGTACTAGAAGAGAAAGAAGAAGCAGAAATAGTAGAAATTATGAAAATTGTACCTGTAATACTTTTACCTCGTGGTATTTGTACACGTAGTAGTACGAGAGTGAGCAGTGGAAATTAGAAGAAAGGAAAGAAGAAATACAAGAACTTTGAAGAAGCATTAAAGAAAGAAGTGCTAGTTGCAAACTCCATACTTGTAGTCTTTTTAGCTTCATATAAAGATGGTAAACACAGAAATCAACCAAACACAGATCTTCATATAAAGATGGTAAACACAGATATACTCGAAGAAAACTTTTGTGAATTTCATTTATGTAGCACATCATTAAGTAAGCAAATTCATCAATTTTACAATACGTTTAGAGGTCATTCGGAACAGGCAGACACGTTTGAAGAGCAGAACGTTCAACAGAAGCAGGCATAGGTTTTTGCTATGATTATTGGTTGCTATTGCAGAAGCCAACGCCGTTGATCCAATGCAACTGCGTCACCCATGAACTCTTCGAGCTTCTCCCATTAAACCACAGTGAAACCTTGGCATGAAGTCGACCTGAAATGGTAGG
>JAGDQP010053919.1:0-13446 GCA_022664845.1 Lepisma saccharinum
GTAAAAATACAGAATGATTCTTCGATGCTAAGGATTAACCGAAGTGGTGGTAAATATTTCACGGCCTAATTTTTGCACCACATGCACCAAACTATATGTTCAAATGCAATATCTCTTACATAGTAATTATATGTAAAAAATTCAGGATGTTTCTTTGAAGATAAGGAAAACCGAGGTGGGAGGGGGAGGGTAAAAATTTCACGTTTGAATTTTTACCCTCCACTGATCAAACTATATGTGCAGATGCAGCATCTCTTACATAGTAATTATATGTAAAAAACAGAATGATTCTTCGAAGCTAAGGATTAACCGAAGTGGCGGTAACTATTTCACGGCTTCATTTTTGCGCCACATGCACCAAACTATATGTTCAAATGCAATATCTCTTACATAGTAATTATATGTAAAAAATTCAGGATGTTTCTTTGAAGATAAGGAAAACCGAGGTGGGAGGGGGAGGGTAAATATTTCACGTTTGAATTTTTGCCCTGCACTGACCAAACTATGTGTGCAGATGCAGCATCTCTTACATAGTAATTATATGTAAAAATACAGGATGTTCCTTTGAAGATAAGGAAAACCGACGTGGGGGGGGGCGGTAAAAATTTCACGTTTGAAGTTTTAGCCCCCCACAAACCAAACTATATGTGCAGATGCAGCATCTCTTACATTGTAATTATATGTAAACATAACGGATGTTTCTTTGAAGATAAGGAAAATTGACGTGGGGGGTTAACTTTTCACGGTTGATTTTTTACCCCAACTGACCAAATTATATGTGCAGATTCAGCATCTCTTACCAGGTGTATAAGCTGAAATCCGCTGTTTGTCCATAGATGGCGTCCATGAGCGTGTTACGCTACCATGGGCACACCAGACCTATTGTGTGGATGAGTTGGACCTTTGGCAACACGAATCAGTGTACATAATCAGCAAGTTCAGACAACAACAGATAGTGTGCCGTTGGTAAGCATGGCTAGTTTTGTGCCAGAAAAAGAGCATATGCGGGAAGCTCTGCTCTTCTGGTTCTATTTGAAGAAATCGGCTGCCGACACGCATCGAATGCTTGTGGAGGCCTATGGTGACAGTGCTTTATCGGAAACTACGTGCCGAGATTTGTTTCGTCGGTTCAAAGACGGTAATTTTGACCTGAGTGACAAGAAGCGTGAAAATCGGCCCAGGAAGTTTGAGGGCCATCAGTTGCAGGCGCTGTTGGACGAGGACGATACCCAATTGCAACAAATGCTTGCCGAGCAATTCGGCGTTACTCAAGCAGCCATTTCCATGCGTCTACGTGAAAGGTTCAGAAGATCGGAAAATGGGTGCTGCATGAATTGACCCATCGGCAGCTAGAGAGACGCCAACACACATGCGAAATGTTGCTCGCCAGACAAAGAAGAAAGTCGTTCCTGCATCGGATTGTGACGGGCTATGAAAAGTGGATATATTTCGCGAATCCGAAACGCCAGAAATCGTGGGTTGATCCCGGTCAACCATCAAAATCTTCCTCGAGACCAAATCACTTCGGACGGAAGACGATGCTGTATGTTTGGTGGGATCAACAGGGTATCGTCTACTTTGAGCTGTTGCAACCGGATCAAACTGTCAATGCCCACCGTTACCACCAACAACTGATCAACGTGCACCGTGCTCTGTGTGAAAAAAAAGGTCGGAGTATCAACAAAGACATGACAAGCTGATATTCCTCCACGACAACGCCCCATCGCACACGTCAAAAGTGTTCCAAAACTACTTGGAGACACTTAAGTGGGAGGTGCTACCGCATCCCGCTTATTCACCAGACCTGCCCCCCTACAGACTACCATCTGTTTGCGTCGATAGGCCACGCCCTCACTGAGCAGCACTTCGATTCGTATGCAGACGTCCGAAAATGGCTTGATGAGTGGTTTGCCTCGAAAGTGCAGGACTTTTTTTGGCGTGGTATCCACAAATTGCCCGACAGGTGGGCAAAATGTGTAGCTAGCGAGGAAAAGTACTTTGAATAACTTGCTTTGTGCTTTCTATGAACACACCATGTGTTTTGCTGACTACAAAACAGCGGATTTAAGCTGATACACCTGGTACTTATTAATTATATGTACAAATACAGGATGTTTCTTCGAAGATAAGGAAAACCGACGTGGGGGGAAAAAATTCCACGGCTGAGTTTTTACCCCCCTGGGACCAAACTATACGTGCTGATGCGGATTCTCTTGTATAAAACTTTGGTAAACTTTATTTTTATATGGGCCAGTTTAGTAACTTTGGACTTCGGCCCGTCACGATTTGCCTTTAGCTGTTAAGTGTTAAAATCCACACCCATGCCCCTGCCGGGACTCGAACCCGGGACCGTTGAGTCGATAGCCTACCGCCGCAGACCGCTCGACCACCCGGCCGGCATTCTCTTATATAGTAAGTATATGAAAAAATACCTGATGTTTCTTTGAAGGTAAGGAAAATCGACGTGGGGGGTAAAAATTTAACGCTTGGATTTTTACTCCCCCCCCCATTGACCAAACTATACGTGCAGATGCAGATTCCCTTATATAGTAATTATAAGTAAAAATACAGGATGTTTCTTTGAAGATAAGAAAATCCGATGTGAGGGTAAAAAATTCACGTTTGAATTTTTACCCCCCACAAACCAAACTATATGTGCAGATGCAGCATCTCTTACATAGTAATTATATGAAAAAATGCATGATGTTTCTTTGAAGATAAGGAAAATCGACGTGGGGGGTAAAAATTTCACGGTTTACCCCCCCCCACCACCACCACCATTGACCAAACTATACGTGCAGATGCAGATTCTCTTATATAGTAATTATATGTAAAATACAGGATATTTCTTTGAAGGTAAGGAAAACCGACGTGGGGGGTAAAAATTTCACGTTTGAATTTTTACCCCCCACAAACCAAACTCTATGTGCAGATGCAGCATCTCTTATATAGTAATTATAAGAAAAATACGCAATATTTTTTTATTGAAGTTAAAGAAAACCGACGTGGGGGTAAAAATTTTCACGTTTGAATTTTTACCCCCATTGACCAAACTATATGTGGAGATACGGCACCTCTCATATAGTAATTACATGTAAAAAGATTTAACAGTTTCTTTGATGTTCATTGAAACCGACAGGGAGGGTAAAAATTTCACGGTTGAATTTTTACCGGGGTATAAAAATTCGATGGGGGTAAAACTAGTGATGAGCGTAGCGGTCTTGGTCTTGGTCTTGGTCTTGGTCTTGGTCTTGCACACCCAGTCTTGGTCTTGATGTTGCATCGGTATCCCTGGTCTTGGTCTTGGTTCTTGCTCGCCCAGTCTTGGTCTTGCATGCAATAGTCTTGCAAGTCTTGCTTTTAAAATATTTATACGTTTCATACGTAAATTTTACACCGGATATAGGGAATAGTAAAAGCAATGCGTATCATTGCCTGCCTTAATACGTCAATAGTAACGGAAATATGTTTTAATGTATTGTCTATTTTCATGTAAGTGTACAGAATAGAACTACCGAAGTTCAATTTCGCTTTAATTTGAACATCACTAACATTTTATTATTTTACTTTTAGTTTACTTGCTGTTTTAGGCACACAACTATGTTTCGCAAGCTTTGACAGAATGCAGTCATGGAAAGCACAATGAACAGTTTTTCGAAAAATGATTTAGACACTGAAGTTCTTACCTTGTAACAATCCACAGAATTGTGGTCTCTGTAATCTTCTAGTCACTGTTCCAATTATTTACCATTCTTCGTGCTCCAGATAAGTTCCAAAGGAAGACCAAACATACACGGATATTGTGTTTAACTAAAACTTACAAGGGAACTCTTTTTGCTGTTCCGCGAGTTTCGACTTCGGACCTTATTTAAAGCATATAGATAGCGAAAATAGCACGCATAGACCCGCACTCTGTCATATATTTGTGTCCCGATTAAGTTGAGTTGTGTAATTTGAGAGACTTTTAAGCAGTAAAATCAACCTTGATGGTGAAACTTTATATTAACTAAATGAGTTATCAGATGCATTTCCGTAGGTACTTTTACGTGTAGAACACAAATTTCACCATGAAAATGTTCGCAAATTGAATCTTTTTTTGTACAAACTCCAGTTTATGATCGAAAACGAACAAAATTCTATAGAAAGTAATGCCGTAAAGGAACAATAATACAACTTTGGGAAAGGAGAAGGAGCAGGGGATTATAAATACATAAAAAATAATGGTTTCTAATGCCTTTTGAGGGCTTAGGGCGCTTGCAATCGCTAAACCACTGATCGACTACACGGTTATTTAATGCGGACATTTTAAATAATACAATTTGAATTTTTACCTTCGTACGTACATTTTTTCATCGCATCTCCTCTTTGGTGTGTAATTCCTGAACAAAATTGCAACACTCTCGCTTCTCCTGCGCTCTCTTGGTTTACGTACATTTTCAATATCCCTTACCATACAAACATTATCATAACTATATTACAAACTAAAATTATAATTAAAAATTAGAACAGTAAACATTTTTTCAAAATACTTATAAATTCTCGTCTGTCATGTCACATCTTATATTTGTTTCAAACATCTTATTTAACATACACGCTTACTATTATATTTTTGAAAGTTAAATATTTTAAATAACTGTGGTAAGCACGAGAAAACGCAACTGATTTGATAATTTTTATAAATATTCGAAATTGAACTTTAAAATGAAACAGTTAAACAATAATACTAATTATAGTGAATTAACAAGTTCTAAAAATGAAAATAAGCATACTGAATTGTTTTTCAATCTAAACAGACTTCACTTTCTTTTATTTTTCATTATTAGAAACCATTATTTTTTATGTATTTATAATCCCCTGACCACCTTCCCCTTTCCCACAGTTGTATTGTTGTTCCTTTACGGCATTACTTTCTATGGAATTTTGTTCATTTTCGATCATAAACTGGAGTTTGTATAAAAAACATTCAATTTGCGAACATTGTCATCATGAAATTTGTGTTCTACACGTAAAAGTACTTACAGAAATTCATCTGATAACTCATTTAGTTAATATAAAGTTTCACCTTCAAGGTTGATTTTACTGCTTAAAAGTCGTTCAAATTACACAACTCGACTTATTCGGGACACAAATACTGCATATGACAGTGCGAGTCTATGCGTGTTATTTTCGCTATCTATGTGCTTCAAATAAGGTCCAACTCCAAAAACATGTCCGAAGTCAAAACTCGCTGAACAACAAAAAAGGTTCCCTTGTTAGTGATGCTGTTTTCGTCTAAGAAGCACTAATGTCCACAAACCCAGACAATTGACGATAATGATAATGGCTCAAGCGAGCTCTGGCAGAAGAGTGATAGAAAGTATAATTACTTACAAATTTGAATTTGAATTGATTTAAGCTTAACAGGCATCTATTGCCTAAGGCTTGGGACAATGGGAAAGTTAGCGGCCAGAGTTTTGAGTTAAGGTACCATCCCAGCATTCGCCTAGTGGGACTGATGAAAACTCTAGAAAACAGCCAGGCAGGATGGCTCGGTAAATTTACTTACGAGTTTGTGGACCAATACTTTTCTGCTGCACAAATGTATCAAAGTAAACCTGCTGAATTTGAAGCATTTCTGTGCTTAATACAAGCTCACACGCCTGTTACCTCTAGCTTACTCTAAAGTAACTTTTGCGTTGCATCCAAAACCATAGCCCACATCTAGTAATATTCCTCCCGACTTTATCTACAAGTGACGAACAATTACCAAGTGTACTGCAAGAACTGTTGTTTTATTCAGACTCAATTCTCCGTAGCATAACACATAAAACAGAACTCATTTTTTAGTAACACATATCTACAGACATTTTATAAAATCGAATAGTAGCTTAGAAAACAAAGACTTGGTTACACAAATCAGAACAGACTCCGAACTGACCATAATCCACCTTTATCTAAATCAATAGATCATACCACGACAAAACTAACATCAGAAAAGTCAGAACATCAGACTTCCTTTAGCTCTTTATCCAAATTATCCTTAAGAGGAATGTAAAGCCAAGATCTTCAACAAGAGATGGCAGCACTATCTCACTCCAGCGGTATTTTTACAGAAGCCAAAGAAATTCAAGTGAAGGATATAATGATTTCCCCTTCCTTTCCACGTTTTAAAAATATTCAGATAGTGCGTGTGCAAGACTCTTGCAGGCTGGTCTTGGTCTTGCCGGTATGGTCTTGGTCTTGCAAGACCAAGACCAAAATTGCAAGACCAAGACTCTTGCGCTTATCACTAGGTAAAACTATCCCGTCACACCGTGCGCTGTCTGGTATTATATCATTTGTATGTGCCACGCACGATCTTCTTGTGAAGAAAAACAATTGAGAATTCGTATTCGAGTTCACCTTACTTAAGTTCAACACGTAAGGTACAAACAATTCCTAACTAAATTGATCAGTATAAGGTATAATTTAATATAAAAATCACATATAAAATGTTCTTGATAAATATTATTTTTGTTCTTAGAAAAGATTTTTTCATATTTTTTAAATTTTATTAATGGCCTTTAGGCATCTAAGGCTCAGGGAAGGGGGAGGGGAAACGATTCGGGAAGCTGTCGCCCAAAGCCTGTGTTCAAGATGCCATCACCGTTTTTATTTGTTAAATATAATGTTGATACTTAGAGGAATAACATTAAAAAAAAACATTAGAGATATATTTAAAAATATTATACAGCATTAGGGATTCAACGCAAGTGACATGAATATTATACACACAAAATACTAATGCTGTAATTTATACAACCAACGGATTACCTGCATAAGTTTTCAAAGAAAATTATAAAGTTGAAAATCGGGTATGGGCACCGGTCGGCGGATATACACTAGTAGTCGGCAATTTTCACATAAATATCATTGAAACAAGACGTATGTCATTAAAATGAACATAAAATTATCTCTAATTTTCGGACAGCTTTAACTTGATATTTAAGTTCTACCATCTATCGAAAGTAACATTATATAGATAAAAGAAAAGAAAGAAAAAAACTGGCTTCCCCGGTTAGTTTAGAAGATGCCGGAAAAGTTATTTGCGAATGAAGAAGACTGTCTTTAAATTTAGGGTAAAAGTCTTTGTCTTAAAACTAAAAACGACATTATTTGTTCTAGCTTTTCAAATGTTCTGTTTTGACTTTATATCATAAACAATGCGAATAGTCATGTCTATTAAGTATATTACTGTGTCCGACTTCAGGTATATGAGGTATATAGAATTCACGAGTTTTCCTCTTACCGACCAGGGTGACCGATAAGAAGCGTTTCTTATCTATTTTTGTTGCGATGTTAAATTTGTTTCTATTGTTCTTAATAGTGTAATCAGGGTGTTCCTGGTTCGATTCCCAGTGGTGACACGTGGTTCGGAATCCACATTAAACTGTAGGTCCCGTCCTTAGGACGTCATCTTCATGCGATGGAAGGCAATGGCAAATCACCATCGGTTCACCTAGCTCTGGGATCTTCAGGTCAAGAGCTGCCCTCGGGCAGAGCACTCATCATCATAATCATTGTTCCTAATAATTTAACAAGTCTTTTCAACAGCACATTTCTTACCGAGCCGCCGTGGCTCAGTGGTAGAACGTTGGTATAGCATTCGGGACGTCATGGGTTCGATTCCAGCGGCCGACCATCCTGACTGAGGTTTTTTCAGATTTTTTGCTCACGCACACCAGGCAAATGCAGGGATGGTATCTTCAACTTAGGCCCTGGCCGACATCTTCCCGAATCATTTTTCCTCCTCTATCCCGACCTGAGGCTTGATAAAGCCATCAATAAAATTCAACAGCACATTATGGGCTTAGAACTATTTAAATTTTAAATAGACAGATATATTTTTCTACACGAATATAACCACTTTACTTCCAAGAGGCCTAAATGAAAACGATCCATTATTTCTGAATGTAAGAATACTTATTTTTATGTATATTTATCTTTATAACTATGGGACAGTTTTATAACTATGAACCTAACACGATAAAATACCTTCGCATCAAATAATTCTAATCAAAGATGTGTGTTTTCTTTTATATTTCTAGCAGACATAAACTACACGAAACAACGTCTTACATAATGAAACATTTTTCATGGAATAATATTAAATGGTCATATATTTGTGAAACGATACATTACGTCCTTTCTTATATTTCTTAGTACAACCGTGAGCTACACAGGAGATTGGCATTTTCTTCTCAAATACAAATGAATCAACTAAAGCAATGCCAAAGAGCGAAGCACAGCAGCCATATGATAGCAACTCATAATACGTGTTGTTGCCAAACAAACATTCTCTCGCTCAACTTTCAAGTGGCGCCGCATCAGCAGCGCCATGCCTGACTAGTGGGGAGGTTTTATAACTCTATGGTTATTGCACGTTCCTTTTCTTATATATTTTATTTTTTTATTTTCTAGTTTGCCCGTTCTATCATCACACATTCAAACGTCTATATCGTGTGAGGATTCTTTTGCAATATGTCTCCTCTTCATTGCTGCCACAGTAACTTGAAAATTAAGCACTAAACATTCGATATGTTTGCCTGGAGCTTAATTTTTCATACCGAGATTAGTTTCCAATATTCTCGCCACGGCATGCGATTTACTTTCTTGAAAGATAGTACGTTCCACGTTCATATTCTAAGGTCTTGCCTATATGGTATAGAAAATTTCAATTTAAATTATACTTATTTCATTGTAATGAAAATATGCCTACTTATGTTTAACAGAAACAATATAAGTTGAGTTTATACGTTCTAAGGAAACATATTAAACTTGGCGATATGCGAGTCTAAAATACAAAACTGGCGTATAGTGTCATATCCGGCATAAAACCTAGTCATCAAGACGCAAGGGTATCTTCTGATACTCTTTCATAGAATTTGAATCTGTAAATGACGTCAGGATCTGTCCCAGACATTGCGGCGCGTGAAGTTCCGGTTGATTACCACAAAAGATAAGGAATATAAAACTTTAAACTCTACAGAATGCTAAACTTATCATAAAAAGAGTTGTTTTGCTTCATAGATTTGTCGTGTTTGCTGTTATGAATAACACATCCTGTACCTCCCACACTTGTTTTGTTGTGAATGCTGTAAGACAATAAAAATAGGTCTACCATGTTTACTTCTTTTACACAAACACGTTATCATATACTCCATAAAACACAAAGTTTGTATGCTTGTCTGCTTAATCTGCAAATCCACACCATTCTAGCAATTCGTACCAAACTTTGCCTGGCTTCTTCGTTTTGCCAAGGGCATGAACGCTATGTGTTTCCGAAATTTTGGCCAGACCAAAATAAGTATTTCGAGATCACCACAACTAACGTACCACAGCATCTTATAACTTTATTTATTTATTTATCGAACACAACAGGTTATGTACCTAGATCAGGTGTTCATTGTACATATGATACATTCTACAAGATACTGTATACATTCATATTTGATGCTTTGTGGTGACATTCTGTAAAAACAATTCATTACTTTAGATAACAATGAAATTCAATCGTATTTACATTAAATATGTCTAACTGTGGACATGCTTTAAGAATACAATTATATAATGAGCACATTCTCCTAATAGGCGATATATCTAATACACTGGTCCTTTGGGGTGGGAGGTCGAAGATTGCATTACGAGGTCGAGTAACTCTTTGCGGTACGTGCAACCTTATTTCGGATAATAATTATTCTGAATGAATTTTACTATGTACTAGTTTGTGTAGAAAAGATAGTAGAAAATTAACTCTTCTGTTTTCCAGAGTGGAATGAGTACTTGTTTACTAGGTCCAAGTAGTTTTCGAATTTAGGATATATTCCTATTTCTTTGTATGTTAAAAAGCGAACAAGTTTAGATTGTATAATTTCGATTTCCCATGTGTTCTTCTTTGTATCAGGATGCCATACTACTGCAGCATATTCTAACATCGATCGAACATATGCGGTATATAAAGTTTTTAAAACATCAATATTCGAGAAGTCACTTCCTTGTCTCATTACGAACCCGAGATTCCTAAAAGCGTCACCAATAATACGCTTAATGTGTATATCAAATGAGAGGTTGGATTTTATTGTCACACCAAGATCGGTGATAGAGTCTACTCGGACCAGTCGTGTTTCATTGATACTGTATTAAAATTCCAAATAGTTCCTTTTTCTAGTGTAAGTCATTACACTACATTTTGAAATATTTAATAACAACATGTTTGTTTTGCACCAGTTGGAAACTGCATTGATGTCATTTTGTAAGGAGAAAGCATCTAATTCAGAAGAAATGCTACAATAGATTTTTAAATCATCTGCGAACAATAGCTTGTTGAAGGACGTTAGTACACCGGGCAAGTCATTTACAAATAACAAAAACAAGAGAGGTCCTAGGTTCGATTCCTGCGGCACCCCAGAATTTATAACAAATTCCTCGGATGTAATATTTTTATAACGCACACGGTTTTTACGGTGGTACAAATAAGACGCTATCAACTGGCGAAGGTTCGATGAGAAGTTGAAAGAAACAAGCTTGCTGAGAAGGATGTCATGATTAATAACATCGAAGGCTTTAGAAAAATCTGTGTAAATTACGTCAACTTGACCTTTATTGTCTATTTGAGTAGTCAAAAAATGTGTGAATTCAACAAGATTAGCTACAATCGATTTATTTGGTAAGAAGCCATGTTGGAAAGGAGAAATTACTGAGCGAACATGTGAATATATTTGTTCTTGTATAATAATTTCGAACACTTTGGCTGGTGCAGATATTATAGCTATAGGACGATAATTTTTAATATCGTTACTCATACCGCCTGATTTTGGAATGGGACAGATATCAGCAAGTTTCCATTTAGTAGGGAATTCGGAGGTAGCTAGTGACTTATTGAAAATTACTTGTAGTGGATAATTCAGTATCTCCGAACAACCTTTGATAATATAGAGTGGCACTTTATCAGGTCCATGAGATGTCTGTGGTTTCAGTTTTTTAATGGCTTTTTTCTACGTCTTACAGTTCAACGTGTTCAAGGGATAATTGATCTAAGAGTTCAGAACTATTGTGTTGGGCAAGAGTATTAAGGTTATATTTTGACACATTGTATGTCACCTGGAAGTTCTTCATGAATGCTTTTGCGATAGCTTTTTCATCCTTTAAAAGTTGACCCTCGTAATTTAGTGCATTGCATTCGGATTGACGTCCTTTATTTTTTATATATGTCCAGAAGCTTTTTGGATCTGTTAAAATGTTATTTTCGCAGTTATGCAAATATGTTTTATAAGCGGAGGTTCTCTCTCTTTTGGTGAGAGCACGTATTTCCTTAAATTTATCATAATGATACGTAGGATCCCCAATTGATTGTTTCCATTTTCTACGGTGGTATGCCTTTCTCCTAATCAGTTTAATTATGTGATTTGAAAACCAGACAGAATAATTTGATTTCGATCTCTTTCACGGTATACATTTATCAAAAATACCATATAATATATTATAGTATGAATCAACAGCTTCATCAACAGTCGAGCTATTAGATACGCTTTCCCAATTAGCTGATTCAATAAAGCGATATAATTGTTCATAATTGGCTTTGGAGAAGTTGTAATCCATTGATTGTGACTTTGTTGCATTTTTTATTCGTTTCGTGTACAGGAATTCTGCTAATAAAGCAGGGTGATAAGCATCCTCAGGGACGATTGAGTCATGTTCACGTGTTACAAGAATACTGACAATGTTGGAAAGTACTAAATCTAAAGTTTTGCCATTTGTGTTCCTGACATCATTGAGAGATTTTAAGTTATAAAAAATAATCAAACAATGTAATTCATGGCATATTGATGTTGAATTATGAAAATCAAAATCGGTTCCTGTGACGTCTCGGATGTTATAATCACCTATTAGGAGAGTGTTTCAGGTGGTAATATACTATATATAAAATCAAAGTAACCTTGATATACTGAGATAGGAGACGCAGGTAAGATGTAGACAACATACAAATATACAAGTAATATTATTTACAAAAACTTTAGCTAGTATACAGTCTACACCTGCTATATAAGGAGAAGGAACTCTCTGAACTCGAAATTTTTTATTCACAGCTAACAAAACGCCACCACCTGACTTTTTCCCGGAAGAAAGTAAATTTCTATCAGCTCTTAAAACAATATATCTTGAGTCAAAAAGTTCGGAATCAATATGACTGTCGGTGAGCCATTATTGAACCCACAAAGCAGCTTCGTTGTTTAGGATTGCTTATAAGGTAAGAGTTGAAGATATTTTATACCAGGCTGTTTAGAAATAAATAGTCGAAATAAACAATGTCCATTCAAATCTCTTTGCCTCCTATTGTATACTACAGGTCCGACGGAACTCACTGAAGGCCACATCAATAGATTGCCTTCACCCCATACGAAGTGCCATAAGGCATTTTACAACCCTGTGTGCAATATTATGAAACAGCGTTTTTTACAGGTTATTTTGTTGCGTGACTTCAAACTGGGACAGACGAAGGCAGAAACGCATCGTAATTGGTGAGAGAATAAGCGTAGACTAATCTTCAGAGCTGACAGTGCGTCGGTGGTTTGAATAATTTCGTGCTGGGGACTAGTCTTCAAAGGAAGGGGAGCTAAAGGACTCGGATTGAGCATGCATTACGACGTTAAAGGTATGTGTGCAAGCACATCCACGGGCTACAGCCAGAGAACTTGCCCGACAGTTTAACACTTCCAATTCTACTATTTCCGACCATCTACAATACAAAAGGAAAAGTGAAGAAATGAACTAGATTCAAAGTGAATCACAAACAGCAGCAGGGCTACATCTGCAATAACTTGTTGATTCGTCGCCACAATAAGATCCTACTCGATCATGTTGTGACGTGTGATGAGGAGGAGATCCTGTACAATAATCGCAAGCGCAGTGGGCAATGTTCATCATTAGTGAAACCATTAAACATTTTCTCAAACCAAAGTTGACAGCAGGAAAGGTTTTGTTGTTAGTGTGATGAGAAGCATTGGCTGTTGTCCATTTCAAGTTCTCTCCTCCTTGTGAAGCCATTACCGCTATCATGTTTTGTGAAGAAATTGACGAAATGCGCTGGCAGTTATGCTAAAAGCAGCGGTCGTTGATCAATAGGAAAGGTACTCTACTGTTAGCGAAAAAAGCTAAGCTTCACGTTGTAAAAAATGTAGTACAGAAGCTGACTCAGATAGCACGAACATGCAGTTGTTTCCATATGTAGTCCAATCGATGTTCAAAGACGTCTAATGGTTATCACAGAGAACCTACGAAGTCCATCTATATGGACATGATATGCACATCCATTAGACAACCACCGAACCTGCAATGTCTATACATAGGACGTGATGTGCAAGTCAGTATGTAGTCCAATGGATGTTTTCACCCTGTACTCTTTTGGTCAACTCTTACAGCCAGAGAAAA
>JAGDQP010053920.1:0-13446 GCA_022664845.1 Lepisma saccharinum
TTTTTTGTTCTTCCATGCCGTCACAGGATGTGACACGACTTCTGCTATATTCAACAAAGGAAAACAGAGCGCATTCAAAATTCTTCAGAAGGACCAAGAACTCTCCAAAGCAGTTACAGCGTTCAACAACTCTGATATAGATCCCAAAACAATAATTGAGGTAGGAGAAAGATTTCTTGTGAGGTTATATGGAGGAAAGAACAATGTTTCTTTAGATGAGCTCAGGTATAATTTGTACAATAAAACAGTAGCTAGGAAACTATCTTCATCATTCAATTTAGCAACGTTACCTCCAACACGTGCAGCTGCTTCCAACACTGTCTTCGTGTTTACCTTCAAGTACAGCAATGGTTAGGGAATAATTTAGAACCAACAGAATGGGGGTGGCACTCAAGGGAAGGTAAATTGTTTCCAGTGACAACAAACTTACCGGCTGTTCCTGAAAACCTGCTCAACCCGATATCGTGCCAGTGCAAGATCACAACACAGAGAGACTGTGGCGATAAATGCGAATGCAGAAAGGTCGGACTCGTGTATTCCAAATTTTGTTACTACTGTGAAGGAAATGGTTGTTCCAACATGCCAGTTGCTGATGATTCTGAAGGTGATGACGCCTGTTTTTAATAGAAGAAGGAAATAGGAGGCGAATCATTCTCAAAGTTATTACAGTTAAGTTTAATTATTTTACTATTAACATTCTTCAACATTTGCTGTTTAAAATAGTGAAAACACGACTGACCTAGCTTTAAATTAACGAAAGTTATTAAAGAGAAAGGAGAGTAAGTGTTGCGGGCCCGGCTGCCATCTTCGTCCGCCATTTTGGGGGTGAAGCGAACATGGGATTTTATGGAACTTTTGGGATTTTATTTGAGAGAACACAAAGAGTAAATGCTGAAAAAATTAGCTTTTTATAAATTATTTTAGCTCGAAACCCCATATTTACTGTATTTTCCGGCCGCCATCTTTGTGCGCCATTTTGGGGTGAAGCGAACATAGGATTTTATGGAACTTTTGGAATTTCATTTGGGAGGCCACAAAGAGTAAATCCTGAAAAAATTAGCTTTTTATAAATTATTTTAGCTCGCAACCCATATTTACTGTATTTTCCGGCCGCCATCTTTGTCCGCTATTTTGGGGGTGAAGCGAACATGGGATTTTAGGGCACTTTTAGGATTTCATTTGGGAGGCCACAAAGAGCAAATCCTGAAAAAAATAGCTTTTTATCAATTATTTCAGCTCGGAACCCCATATTTACTGGGCTAATATGTATGTTAACATGATCCATGTCACTGGAGTGACGGAAATCGAACTCGTTTCCCCCTGTTGTTACCCGAATGCTAGTACTTTTAATTGACGTATTTATTTCTCAGAAAACAACATTACATAATAACAAGTAACATGATATATATTTTAAAATACTTTTTCAACCAACAAAAACACTAATGCAACTGTAAATAATACGTTATAAGTTTTTTAAATTATATATATAGGGTGTCCCACGTAACGCTGCGGCCGCAATTAGATTCGAAATGAAACAAAATGTGGCAAACTCGGTTGCGCAGGAATGTAGCCATGTCGGGGGCTGATAAAATTCCGTAAAAAGCAAGCGGAAATTGCAACATTTCAAATGTTAACATGGGTTGAGTGACACCTCATTCGATAGACCTTGGAAAATTACACAATGTTCCGCAAAAACATTGTGTATACGGGTCACTGGTTTCAAAATGGCTGTCATAAATGGATGTTGTTGCGAGCGAACGGAAAACTAGACGTACCGGTACAAGGAGTGAGAACGGAATTGGTTGTACGTTCCAAACACCACCAGTAGTGGCCTATAGCCGACAGAAGCTCCATGTTTGTACATGAGAGCCAGCACGAAAAAGGCACACACAAAGAAGAAGTAATATCTTACCTGAAGAAACTGCTTCACTTCAGCAGATATTCCAAGTGCCCACCGTTGGTATCAATACACTTTTGGAGACGGCGAACAAGAGAGCGTTTGACAGATTGTAGTGTTTCTACAGATATCGCCCCACATGCCGCTATAATACGTTCTTGCATATTCTCGCGTGTTGTTGGGGGTTCCTGATATACTCTATCTTTCACTGCGCCCCAGAGAAAGAAGTCCAACGGCGTCAGGTAGGGGGACCGAGCTGGCCATGGCACAGAACCCCTTCGTCCTATCTACTTGTTGGGAAATCGTGCATCTAGAGTTGCTCTGGAGACATATGCAAAGTGTGCGGGGTACAAATCATGTTGGTACCACATTGATCGACGCGTTTCCAAATCCAGGTCTTCCATGAGAAGCGACAGAGTGTCTTGCAGAAAGAACGCCTATCGCTGTCCGTGTGATGTGCTCTGATAAAAATACGGTCCGACAATACTAGTACCAATAATACCGCACCACACGTTGACACTCCACTGTTGTTGATGAACAACCGAGCGAAGCCAGTGCGGATTATCCACGGACCGGTAGTGCATGTTCCGGAGATTCACATGACCATGATTGGTAAACGAAGCTTCATCCGTAAACAAAATAATACTGAGGAATGCATGATTACCTTGCAAACGCTGAAGTGCAAAACGACAGAATGCAATGCGGGACTCGAAGTCATTCCCGTGTAGTTCTTGGTGAAGTGACAGATGAAACGGATGAAACTTATGCTTATGCAAAATTCACCACACACTGGTGCGACTTATTACAGAGCCGCGTTCAATCTGTCGTACACTCATCTCCGGATTGTGCGCTACAGTAGCCAGAACAGCAATTTCGTTTGCATTGTTCGTTGCTGTGTGTGTGCGCTGACGATTTTCTGGGAGCCCAGCTTCCTGTTGCTATGAGACTTGTGCAGATGTTGGCAATGATACGAGGTGAAGGACACCGCCGATCTGGTTAGCGTTCAGCATACAGTGCCACAGCTGTGGTTGCATTTCTGTGACATTCACCGTAAATTAAAAGAATGTATATTTTTTCTTCATTACTGAAAGCCGGCATATCAAAGGACCGGCGACCGACACGACGAAATCAAATGGAATAACACGCCACAACAAGGTTCACTGTATCAATACCCGACAAGTGCAATACGTTACACTGCGTTCGAATATCCCTGTTTGACACAGACAGCAGCATAGCAGATCAGATCAGGAAACACAGGTACACTGAATAGTAGAACGTGCCGTACTGATATTGGTTTCGCTACAGCACACCTCAGGAATATTGCAAGCAACCTGTAGCAATCAATCACGTTGTGTGCTGAAGGCCAAGTTAGAGAACAAACGCTTTATCCCTCCAATACACCCACCCAATGTGCATAGGAGAAAGCGAAGTCAAATAGCAGCACTGAACAACCGGTACTTCAACACGCTTTCTTGCAGGCTCGTTAGTGTGTGTGTATATGGTGTTGGGGGTGGAAGGGGGCAGGTGATTCCTATGCTAAATGTCCTCTGACATAGTGATTTCTACATTCATTGGAACTACACGATCACAGGTATGTCATTCAATCCATATAACGCCCACTACTTTATCACAAGTCCAATCGTTGCAGTTCGTTATCATACACAACAGAAACCGATTCGTGAGGTTCAATGCAGCACGTTCTGGCCTATCCTTTCAAGGTTACAGCCTTATCCAACCTTACAGCCTCCCCCGCCTTGCGCCGCGTAGCGCCAAAGAACTCTGTTTCTTCACCATGTTCCCGCAATACACTTTCACACCGTCACCTTCAAAACGAAATACATAACTGAATTTACTGTACCCATCCATAATCTTCCTATTCAAGGTTTCAACGACGTCTTTGTACAGACTGTGGCCACTTGCCACAACCCCTTGCTCTGCTCACACTTGCATAACGTCAGAACAGTTTCTCCGCTGCCATCCTGTCCAGGTCCCAGTAACTGCATACAGTATGAGCTTTCGGGCAGTAATACCACGTCCGTTCTCACTCCTTGTACCTGTACGTCTAGTTTTCCGATCGCCCAAAACTACATCCATGTTTTGCAGCCATTTTGAAACCGGTAATCAGTATACGCGATGTTTTTTCGGAACATTGTATCCTTTTCCAAGATCTATCGAACGAGGTGTCACTCGACCCATGTTGCCATTTGAAATTTTGCAGTTGACCCCCAGGGCCCTGTGATGGAGGCACCTGAGACCCCCATACTAACACCAATCGATGTGTCCTACTGCCATTTGGACCTCTACTTTTTGTTCCATTCATTGCACTCCAAATGTTTTCATACTACAAACAATGCAAATTTATCTGCAACAGACACCATTTCCGGCGGCCATTTTGAAAACGGTGACCCGTATACAAAATGTGTTTGCGGAACATTGTGTCATTTTCCAAGATCTATCGAACGAGGTGTTATTCGACCCATGTTGCCATTTGAAATTTTTCAGTTGGCCCCGGGGCCCCTTGTTTTTTACGGAATTTTATCAGCCCCCGACATGCTTACATTCCTACGCAACCAACTTTGTCACATTTTGTTTCATTTCGAATCAAAATGCGGTGGCAGCGTTACGTGGGACACCCTGTATATGTAAACTGAGGTTTTAAAGGCAAATGTTCTCTGCAATTATACCATTGGTCAACATTAATATATTGCCATGATAAATTTTACAAAATGTTTATTACCAAACTCTTCGCTACGTTCATAATGATGAATAAATAAAGTGTTAATATACATTGTTGTTGTATCTATATTCGGATTTCATGTCCATTTTTGCGCTGGAATCATAACATAGAATTTATCTTGGCACGTGTACAAAAGCAACATATGTATTATTACTTCCTCAAACTTTATTTGTCCATTGGAGAACCCGAAAATGTGAGTTGTGATAGCAAATATTTGGTCAACATAATTGCATTATTTTGGTACTTCGTTAGAGATGAAACAACATATCTATATAGACACACATTTACCAAAGTGGTGAGTTCATAATACATAAGTCATACGAGCTATTATAATTTTGAAACATGTTGTGGATAATCTTCATCTATAAATTATATATACTACACCTGCTGAGAATTACACATCTGAACTGTACTTATTGAAGACCGTTTGGAATGCAGAGTGTGGAACTGCCATGTTCTACATTCATCTAAATTATCCTTAGATGTTAAAGTGTGGACAATATCCAGAAAAACATCTTTCTAATATGGACAATTGTTTCCATTCCTTTACCAGGTGTGTAAATATGAAACCGGAATTTGTGCATAGACGGCGTTAGCTGTCACTGTGGTTACCGTAAAACTGCGTCCTTGGCGCCACTTGCTTGTTTTGACTGCTGATAACGATTTGCAACTCACAACCAGACAAGTTTCATGTCATAGTGTAGTGTTTAATAGCGTTGAACATGGCGCAATTTGTACCTACAAACTACGATGTGCGTACAGCATTGATTTTTTGTTACCATTTGAAGAAAACTGCTGCAGAAACGCATCGCATGCTTGTCGAATCATACGGTGATCATACTCTTGGTAAGTCACAGTGCTATGCGTGGTTTACAAAATTTAAAAGTGGCGATTTTGACGTGAGAAGCGAAGAACGTGGAAGACCACCGAAAAAGTTTGCAGACAGCGAATTGCAAGCTTTTTTGGATGAGGATGACGCTCAAACGCAACAATAACTCGCGGGTCAATTAAATGTGACGCGAGAAGCAGTTTCCATACTTTTAAAAGCCATGGGCAAGATTCAGAAGGTGGAACAATGGGTTCCACATGCATTGACTTAACGACAGCAGGAAACCACTTTCAAAATTCTGCTCGCCAGGTACAAAAGGAGATCATTTCTCCATCGAATTGTGACTGGTGACGACAAGTGAATCTATTTCGAGAATCCTAAGCGTAAAAGATCATGGATAACTCCAGGAGAACCGGGGACATCGACTGCAAGACCAAATGGCTATGGACGGAAGAAAGAGAACATAAAGTGATTGTGCTTCACCATAATGCACTCTCTCACACAGCGAAACCGGTCAAGGAAACGATTGCGACGTTTGGCTGGGAAATCCTTCCGCATGCGGCTTACTCACCAGACTTGGCGCCTTCCTATTTTCACTTATTTGCATCCATGGGACACGCACGTGCTGACCAGCGCTTCACATCTTACGACAATGGCTTGATGACTGGTTTGCAGCACAAGAGTCACAATTTGTTTGGTCTGGTATCCACGCATTGTCGGAACGATGGCAGAAATGTATCGCTAGCGATGGCCAATACTTCGAATAAAATAGTTCTTAGCATTATCATCCAATCACTGTGTCTTTTCTGTACATAAATTCCGGTTTCATATTTACGCACCTGGTATAGATAAGGGAGTAACAACTTCTAATTAAGATAACATACATGTACACATTTCAGAAGAAAAGTTGCATGATAAGCACAAATGAATCGTACAGTCCGATGGAGTAACAGGACTGAAGTAATTTAGGATCTTTTCAATTTAAGGCTTCTTGTGCGTGAATGAAAAGAATTGGTTATAGTGCAGAAAATGGAAGATTCACAGGTTCCCTCCAACTAGCCACGTCTTACGGCAAATTATCTTAGTTATCAAGCCATTAATTTTAATCTGCCACATTCTTGTAAAAGTGATTATATATAGAGAAAATCTAGCCTGCGCATTATCTCAAACAAATACTCATTAGAAATTAAGTCAAATGCTCCTGCAAACAATGTGCTTAATGTCGCTAAATTTTCTTAGGAACCAAGGAATTTTATTGATTTAGGTTCCTGATTTAACTAAGAATAACATAATCATAATTATGTATGTACCACGAACTCACAATTTCGATGAGCGTATTAATTTAGAAAGAAAGGCTGTGAGTCGTGTTACTAAACATTTCATTAAAAAATATATCAATGTTAATTAATGGAACTGCATGAACATTATCCATGGAAGGCTAGCCTTAATAATCATTAATCAAATTTAACAAAGTTCATGCAAAACACTGCGGAAATTGGCACTAAAGCTCCATCAAAGTTGGCAAAACTATTTTGCTATTTAAAATCATTTAAAAATCAGTCCAGCTCCACCCAATGATACCTTATTTCCTCTCAAATGATTTTCAAATAGTTCTTTAGAATAAGATGTTTTGTCACGAATTTAAATTTTCCTTCTAGCAGAGTAGAAATTGAATCAAAACAGAGGACTGATCACTCTATACTACTTATGACTGAACTGCAAAATGCCTTATACTAAAAGTAAATAAAGTCAGATGCCTCTTTAGCTGAATTTAATGCTCTATTATTATATGGAAACGTAGTAATATAATTCCATAGTCCTTTATCTCTCTCATAATAAATGTGTAAATCGATTAGCTTGCATGTACAGTTTAACAATGACTGAATTAATTGTATCCGTCGGGACAGGAACGATTACTTGGTTTATGAACGTAATCATGGTATTCTCTTAATATCTGTTATCAACTCTCTTCTCCATTGTACTCGAACTTTTCGAAACAAACATAGAACAAAGCTGGATACATAAGCTATCATCCTGGCAATTATCCATCACTTCCAGAAATGTGAAATAAACACAGATGAAAAAAAAATGCCTTCATCAAATCTTCGTGGTGTAAAATGTATTTGCATTTCGATTATTTCTTCAAATAGAGGAACGATATCGGTTTTCAATATTGTGATACATATGTTACCTAATTTTTCATAGCTTTATTCTCAATTTCCAATGATGTACGTCAAGTAAACCATGGTTTTTAATATAAAATAAGAAACTTTGATTTGTTGGAGATCTTCATCCATAAATAAAAGTTAAACTTCAAGTATATATTTTGTCTTCTATCGATTAATACTACTTTTGTGGAAATCCTCCGTAACGGAAGGATAACGTTCTTTGATAAGCTTGTTTCGAAACTGCTTGCCATTACTTCAATACATCAATTTACTTCTTCAGTGACTCTTTCAGAGACTCATCAATTTACTCTTTCAGTGAAAATTACACACTGCTCAGCATACACTGGAATTTCGACTATGTCCAAATCTCAAAGGAAAGGTACTTTTTAAAAGACATCAGTTTGTCCAATTCTCTATTTAAAAAATATGTTTAATGTCCTTCGGAAACATCAATGTAATTACTAGTTCTTAGTAGTTACAACCTATGTTAAGATAGTTCCGTAACTTTCACTATTGAAAATAAAATATTGAAACTAGCAACCAATGGTTAATGTACGTACCTCCGCTGTCGACATACTGCTGCTGTTGCATTTCGAGAGTTTGGAAGCAGCCTGAAACGAGTTTTTTCAATATTGTAATCCGCTCTTTCGTCGTAATCTTCGGATTGCTGAAATATCAGTTTCCCCTTCCTGCATTCAGTCGGGAAAGGAAAAAGAAATCACAAGGTGAAAGACCAGAGGAGGACGCATCATGTGTGATCTATTACTTTACTTTAAGCAACGAATTCCAGTACTGTAAGAGTGCGGTCTAGCATTATAATGCCACCACGTGCCCAGATATGGGTTCGACAGCATCCGTTCCTCTACTCCACTGAGGGCAACCGCGGCACCCCTATGGTCGAGATTTTTTTCACCCAAGTTTTCGTGCAAACTTGAAAACACTGTATCTTGTGATATGCCGGTGGCCTCAACTATTTTATATTTCGAGCACTTTGATTCGTCGATCACTCGAAACAATATCGTGGATTTTCTCAATCGTTTCGGAGGAAGTCACTTGCACTGGACGTCCCGAACGATGTTCGTCATTTGTGGATGTACGGCAACGTTTAAACTCATTTACCCAATTGTAAACAGTCAAAAACACAGGAGCAGATTTGCCATGAACTTTATCCAACTCGGCTTTGATTTCTTTCGGTCTTTAAAATAGAAGTGTTTAATCACCGCACGAAACTACTTTTTTTTATTTTCTATTTTTTTTTCTATATAAACAAAAGTTTGTTGCTATGAAAATGAAATCACGGGATGTATATAGCTGAAAGTCTAGTGATAGATGACTAAGAGCAAACCTCTTTCCATTCTATGAGTGCCATCTCTTGGATTTTCTAAGGACTTACTGAACGACCCTCATATATCGAGGTCATCTTTGTGCCATTAAAAGCACGAATTCATTATAAAGCCTGGACTCAGCAGACCTATTGTAAAAGCTTCACGGTTTCATCGGCTATCTTTTCCAGTCTAACGCAAACTTTTATATTCATTCCTCTTCCTCGTTCCTCTTCCATTGTAAACAGATAATACACGAGGAATTATTCGACACTGTTAGAAAATAACAGGATGTAGCAATCTGCTAATTTGCCGAATTACACGGAATCACATCTAAGGACACGTATGTGTAGTAAACATACTCCTCTGTCTTTGTATAAAACGAACCAAAACACTTTAACTCATATATCACAAGTATCATTACACAATCCTTGAAGTCTTCTAACAGAGTTTGCATGAAAACTTAAGTGACGTGAAAAATACTGGTCTGCATTTTGAAACAAATAATCTGATGTTTTGGACATGAGAGTTGTTTTCTTATAATGTTAGGGTGCTAATACGTATGTAATATCACCATTTCCTGATCACGTCAGGTTTAACTGCACATGAAAATATCAATTTTTGGCCCTTACCTTTCAATTGTATTATAGTACAGCCAACGTGAATGCGGTTCTCTTCTATGTACAACGTTACAAACTCATAGCAACCATAAATCACAGTGCAAAATCATAAAAATAACATGATATATTCAGATGCGCACATGCAATTATCATAAACCTCCTATTTAGGAAGAAATCTTCTTCGTTTAACCATTTTCATCTAAGTTTTACAATGGGTACCCTCTCTTTCCAACGATTAGCAGTAGGTGGCCATCGCGTTATTCATCCAACTATTTTGATACATCTTTCGAATATTTTTAAATCCTGGTGAAAGCGTGAATGTGAATATTCAATATTTTAAACAAAAACACTCTAAATAAGCCACCTTCTCATATTTATCACGTTCCTTGTTTTACCGTATATTGAAGAATTTTGATGCAAATATGAGCGTATCCGAGTTTATAGGGATAAATTGCAAACCAATTGTACACGTGCACAGATGTGAACAGAGGTTCTCTCACTTAGAATACAAAAAGAACTCTTTTTTGTGACGAAATGTTTACGATTTCTATTAAACCTGACCTGATAGAACCAAAATAATTATATATATATATTTTTTTAATATCAGCGTAAATATTTAGTTCTGGAGCATCTATTTAGTTCCAAACATCAAAATCTATGCAGATCATGTATTATTGAAACTATTATATTTTTTACCTCTTGTTCAAGTAACACCGGCGATGGCTTTCTTGTTCCTGTTGCTATTCTAGCACTCATTTTTTGTAAGTGAAATGTGCTTCTTCTCCTTTGATAAACTCCATCAATATCGCCTTCTTTACGAGCAAGGGTTAAGAATACGTTCTCAAGAGTTGCTACTTCAAATTTTTCCAATAGTTCCTCTGGTGTGCCTTCATCCATCATGACACCGCCTCTCAGGAAACCAACCTTGACCCCAGAAGAAGTAGAAGATAACATCTACCAACTGTTTAGAATGATTTAGACATATTTAAATATTTAAGTTTCAAACTGTTTATTAGCACAATCACTAAATATGACCTATGTCTAGGGTGACGAGATGGTAAATGATGACAACTTGTCACACTCAAAGAAATATACTTTCATTTATTAGTTTAGAGACTTGAAAATCCTAAATAAGAAGTTTTTCGCTTCGAAAAGATTAACATTTAGTACTGAAAGGATTAAGTGGTGCTCAGAATTCAATCACACACGTAAAACATTTGAAATTTCCTTTATGATAGTTATATACGAAGAACATATTATTTAAAGTTAGGCGAAACTCGGGAACTATGAGATCAGGATTGAAACAAAATATATTTGTTGATTTTTATTGAAATCTATTTTTATTTAAATAAAAAAATGATTTAAATAACTTGCGACACTGATATAGCTACTAAGTTAGTTTGTCCTTTTCAAATACTTTAGCCAGTAAACACTAAAGTAAAATTTACAAATATGTGATGTTCACTACGGAAGATAGCCATGAAAAATAGGCAAATATAACAAATTGTAATAGTTTTGAAAAGGAAAGAAGATATGGCATTACTTACTTAGATATGGCATACTCCAATGGCGAACGTTTGTTACTACGGCGATGAACTTGCGAGTCCCATAAGTCATAGAGTTAGTTAGTTAGTTAGTTACATATGGTATATTTTTACCAAGGAAACTCAGCATGTATGAAACTTCTACGTTACTTTCGTTGGTACACGATGAACGAAGTGGTTTCAGAAGTGTTTACACCGTAATTATGTTCCAAAAAGAAACAATTTACAATGTTTCTACGTATCACTTTTCCTTCTAAAATGACGTCTCTGCCTTCCTTTATTCTTAAGTAACTGCAAATTTTATAATCGCAATTGCTTGTTTTTTCCACGCTACATCTCCCAAACGAAACGTTCCACGATTTTCATTTTCTAAGATATATTTTAGTTCATTTACTTAGAGTTTTCAGCTCTCAAAATTGTACTATGAATTTGGGAACATCTCATGAGAATAAATTCCGTAAAGTATAAGAGCTATTTTGGAGCCGCGGTAGCTCAGTAGTAGAGCTCTCAACTCAGGTCCGTGGGGTCCCCGATTCGATCCCGGCTCGTGCAATATGGAGTGTGTGATGAAGGAAAACGATGACCCAAATTTGCCTAAAGGTCTTATATAAAATTCAATTCAATGAGAGCTATTTAATACATTGAAATCAATAATGGATACATAGCTTTGCATTTTCATCCTTCGGCATATACTTAGGTAATCTTTATATTTCCATTAAGAATAAATTATTTGTGAAGAAATTAAAAAATTTGTTATACAAATACATTTTATCTAATAAAAAGTAGACAATGTTACGAAACAACTATTTTTGTTTCTTAAACAAAATCCGGATTTTTTTTCTGTTGGTTTTCATATGTATTAAAAAATAAGCATATTTGTAATACAAATTGTAAACGTATAATATGAATTGGATTCCTACGTTCTCTTCTAAAATTTCGCCTGCAATATGAAACGAAGCAATCAAACAGTTTGTTGAAATACTAGGTCTATCACTTTGGTTTGGATTTACATCATAAGAGAACGTAAGAACTGTCTATCACATAAGAACTGAAAGATTAATTTTAAGCTTACATAATTCAAGCTACACAAAATTATTCGAATATACTGCACTTTATTTCTACTTTTTTAAAGTAACTTATATATTTTTATTTAAATCATTGATTTTAAAAAAATCATCTGATTTAAATCGCGATTTAAATCACTTTGATTTAAATCAATCAACCTTGTATGATACACTGGGAATAGAATGAGACATGATAATTTTTGAATATGTAGTTGGCAACATTGATGGATTATTAGTATGATTCCATTTGGTATTTAGTATTGTACCTTTCATCTGAGTTATACGGGAAGTAGTGACTGACTAGGAAATACATGAAATAAATGTGATTTATTGCCTCTGGAGTAAATTTTGAATACATCATTAGAAAATCATTAAGCAGAAACAGATTCTTACATTTGGGTTAGTCACTGTACACGGGAATTTTGCGAAATCCTGGGGGAATGGGGGAGATTTCCCCCACCACCACCACCAACAATCTGCGTATTAATTTCCCTCCCATTAAAACCTCCCCGGAGGGTTTAAATGATATAAAAATATAAATCTTAGTCATATTCAATAAAAGGAACTACGATCTATCTGAACCAAAATTGCCTGAATTTGAAGATTATAAATTAATTCACCCTACATGCCTTGCATTTCTGAATACGTCATTTGTGACGATGCCGTGTTCGCTTTGTACTCTTCTACCTACAAAATAACTATTTAGTTTCGAAATTCTTTAAGAACTTTTTTCTTGTTTTGGGATCCGTTATATGATAGTACTTTTTATACTTTTAGCTTCTTTATTTTTTAGACAATATGGCCTATCCTATTCCTGACATCATTGTATATGATGTCAGGAATAATCAGTAGGGTTTATGTCTTCACATTAAGTCCAGTGATTGTAATATTGTTACTAATATTACGTAAGGGAATACAAGAACATGGGCATGAATTTTTAAGAGTATGTCAAAATATATTAGGAAGATCATACTTACTAGTGTAACAACTGACGCCTCTAATCATTGTCCTTTGCTTAAATAAGCTTATAGCTATCTAAAAGATATATAGGAAAATTCTTGTTACAAAGATAGACGGGTTCGAAATCATTTTAATAATAATAATAAGTAGCGACGCAAGGGGGCCCAGGCCCCAAGTGTCGAGGTGCCCCCAGTTGTTCAACAGTGCTACGATATCGAAAAAGCTTGGACAAAATCCCAAAATTCAAATCCCATCTTATTCTGTAGTGTCCAATAGACACTAAACTACTTAGTTTGTAATTCTGA
>JAGDQP010053921.1:0-13445 GCA_022664845.1 Lepisma saccharinum
TACGTTAAGCTGTTATCTTTATTAACGAAATTTCTTCTTTAAGATAATATCCATTCAAATTTTCTTCCATATTGTTAAGAGATAAACGAAAACAAGTAAAAGGAAACTGTTTGGAAAACAGGTTGAACTTTCGCTCGCTGCGTTTCTTTCCCCCTAACGGCGCAAGTGTGGGCACCGCCCTGTTTTTTTTTTTTTTTTTCTGAGTTATTTTGCCTACTTGTGTGCCCAGCTTTCACCAAATAAGAGAAACTCATCTTGTCAAATATAAACAGATCAATGCGATATAGTTTTCCCTCATTAAAACAAAAGCCACCAACTCTGTTGTTCCCGACAGTCAAGGTCAGACAAGTTAACTTTTCGCAACGCATCCCTCTCTAATGGCAGTCCATCCGACCCGTGTTCCACGAACCCCGTCACGACAAAACACGCCCTAAAAATTCTGTTTGTTTATGATACGGCCAAAAGCACGGGAAGAGACGCGGTATCGCACTGCAAACTTGTCTCTAACGGTTTAGTACGTGGTTATTGTTCATTATTGCATACTTAGATGATAAATTTTTACTTATTTCCATAATATTTTTCACTTACCTTGAGCAAACCCACCTGCTACCTCGACCAACCGAACCACTTCAGCCTTCTCTCTCTCTGGTCATCAACCTTCTTCTCTCCCACCTACCTTCCACCACCACTCGGATGTGCTGCCATCTCGCGACTGTTTTGCCTGCCTCCTTTTAGGTTTTGCTTTGCCTTCGCGGACCGTCCGCTAGCAAGCAGATTTTACGACATGACTTTGCCTCAGGGACCGTCGGGATGAGTGGAAGGAGAAAAAGAAGGTGTGTGTATGTGTGCGTGAGCGTGCGTGTGTGTGTGTGTTTTCAACATGCTTGTTATCCTCATTTTCCTCTCTCCTTGAATTGCTTAGCCGAATTATTGATTGGCCCTTCGTAATGACAGGAAGCTCAACTTTGACAAATTATAAAAAAGGTTCTTGTTTAATTGATAATTTATAAATGACTGGCATTGCGAAAAGAATTACGAACAAAAAAAAAGTTTTAATTTCTAAAGAAGTCTGCAATTTCCACGATCTGACACTTTAATAGCATTGTAAATGTCTTGGAAGAATAACAGCTTATAGCTACCTGTAAAATTAGCACATTGTTCAGGTGTTTCATTGTTTTACTTTTGATTGATAGACAAAAATGAGAAGTCAATTGAAAATAATAATTATTATTCGGTACAAGGGTTTTGCCACACCTCAATACGGGGTGTCACACCTCCAAATCGTTAAGTACACCCCAAACTAAAATTTTTACTGTTAAAAATTGATAGAGACCTGCAACGCTCTACTTACCCCCCTTAACTTTGGTTTCACACACCCCTAACTGAAAATACTGGCAGAATCCCTGATTTGGTACATATCTGTACACTGCATTTAGCTCAACTCACTTTGCCCAAAACTGTAGGTCCCATCACTAGTTCGTTTAGGACGTTTATAACAAATTAAATCAATATTTTAAGTCCACTATATTCAATCTTTCCCATGCTAGTAAATTCTCTGTTTGGACAGGTTATGTGCAGTTGCTATAGTAACACAATGAAAATTATGTCACAGCTAAACGTTCACTCTGGGATGGAGTTTAGAGTAGGTATTTTGAATGTTCTCATGACAGAACTGTTTAGTCTATCAACATATCCTATCTCCTAGGCATACCGCAGAAGATCCATGCTGTTTGGGTCACATATAACGAAGGCGGGATTGATGGTTCATTCCTTTTACACAAATACTTGGTGTATGAATACAAGTTGTAAAACGCACAGAAAAATGTGCACCATACTAACGGGGAGGCATATTTTTCGACAAGGATAAGTTTGTTTCATTTCGTCCGCAACAGAGGCGGGCATATCAACTTGTCATAATAACGACAGCTTGTTGTAAGTTTTTCCACTGTTGTTAGATAAATGCTGGAAAGGTAACTAAACTGAAATGCTCCCCTCTTCTTTCGAATATTTTTTTTTCGTAAGAATACTTGTCAAGAGACTTCATCTCAGGGATTGTGCCAGGATCTACAGGGTAAAACCAATATTCGGGGGTGTTTGCAGGGTTTCTATCGCATTTAACACCAAAAAATATATAGTTGGGGGCGTGTCCTAGAATTTAGGGTGACACCCCTGCATTGTGGGGTCTGGTAGAATCCCTGTTTCATTCCTGAGATAGTGCTATCTCTTAGAAAGACAAAGATCGATTGTTCAAAAACGCTATAGATTCGGAAAAGAAAAACTATTCTCATTTTCTTTTTAAATTCTGTTCAAATTTTTTCTTCATTTTCAGAACACTATAACCATTTTCCATGAGACAAAAAGGAAAAAAGAAACCTTAGCAATCAGAGCAGTGTGCGTACAAATCCAGAATTCAGTTACTCGTGGAGAGATAAAAAGAAGAAGATGACGTTTGAGGTCTATGTTCTGTGATTGATATCCGACAACTTAGGACGAGGGTGATTATATTGTCCTACTTTTCATTATCTCTACCCATGTTTACACAGAATATTTTTGAGACCGTACTTTTACTGGACAGAAATGAACAATTACCCGTTGAAAACAGTTTTCATTTTATAACATACATTCACAGAAATTAAAAGATTCATTACAAAACCCAGATAAGTCTAATAATAATAATAACCTCTTGTACTCGTGCTATGTATTGGTGTAGTTTATGTCAATTGCAAACAAAGCTCAATGTTATATAAAGTATGACAATAAAGTTTCCGGACTGCGACTATAGTGGAGTTCTGAGATGGTGTATGTGTATCATCATCTCACGTGCGCCATTGAATACATGAAATAGATAGATAGAATATTAGTAGTGTTTGGTTTGACATAAAAGTTGTTTTTCTCTAACCCAACTTGTTTTTGTTCCTTACAGGTTTAGAATGAAGGTGTCAAGGTCAAATTTATTGTATATTCGAGATGGTGAAGACCAAGTGTTTTTGAATAGTATTCACTCTTTCAGGAGTGTCCTGAGGATGTTTGTGGTAATCCAATAACTGGAAGTCCATCACGAATGATGAGAAACACCATAAAGTGAAGAGTGCGCTCCGAACCACTCCGTTCAATGGACCCCGGCGGAAATCGAACCCGTGACCACTCACACAGAAAGCGACCGCGCTACTTTCTCTTCCACTTCAAGTTCTTCCCGTCAGAACACCTATCATCATCATATACAGAGAACTCATTACATACATGCACATGTTTGGTAGGTGAAATCCTAGATCAAAGCAAGAAAAAAGTTATTTTAAGGTTAATGTAAAGCACCGATCTCCAACAAAAGATGGCAGCACTATCTCCGTATCCCGGTTTCAAAGTTGCTCCTACAAATTCAAACCTAGAGACTTCTAACTTTCAGGGAAGAAACTTCATAACCAATTCAAGAATTCGATCAATGCCGATTTATTTTGAAATCGCTTGATTGTTGTTGTGAATATCAAAACCTATAACAATGAAGCTCTTTGAACAATGAACAAAAAAAATCGGCATTGATTGAACTCTTGAATTGGCTATGAACTTTGTTCCCTGAAAGTTTGAACTCTCTAGGCTTGAATTGTAGGAGCAGCATTGAAATTTCGGGCAACGATAAAAATACATTCGACATATAGGGCCTACGGAGGTAGTGGTGCCATCTTTTGTTGGAGATCGTTGCTTTACGTTAACCTTAAATATGGATGGAAGCTCACTTCGTGTTTTTTCATATACAAGCAAGTAAAACTCGAGTGCAAAAGATACCTCTTATAAATAAAATTAATATTCCTCTGTAATAGTTTTATGTTAGGCTTCTAAACTCAGGATTGGTTGGATTACGTAGAATTAGATGCTCAACTATCTGGGGAGTATCTAAAGGGTAGCTCAGCTCCTACATAAACCATTTTTTAAAAATCCTATATACGGGAGACGTCTTGGTCCCGACGTCGAAGATGTGTCTGCACTGTATACTGAACATAGACTTTAATCAGAGAAACTCCAAACACAGAAGATAATATTTAATGAATGTTTCGTATTATAAACAATACATTAAGGTGTTTTTTGGAAGACAATTGTATCTATGAGTCTCTACCGGTAGTTAACTTTCAATTAGATTATCCTGCCATGTATGTAATCACAGGGAACTCAAGTGTTATGTTGGTTGCCACCACACAAGGCGAAGTGAATATTTTTATACTTACTTGTAATATCTGCACACTTTACTGTGATGTGAAGTGAATCGCTGGATTATCCTGAAAGATCTCTTGGTTCAAGAATAACTGGAAATGCTACGATATCTACTTGCAAAAGTCAAACGTATAGAAATATTTCAATTTCTCTGCTACAAAAATCGGACTAACAGTTGGACAAAAATTGCTGATATATTACAATATCTTTTTTTTTTTTAATTTAACACATACTCATATTCATAGAAACGAAGCAACACATGAACAAAGAGAATATGTAAAATGTTCTCACGAATTAATGCACTATTATATGCGCAGTCCAGGATGTGCATAACTCAAGAATTGAGACATGGCCCGAAATTAAAAATCGAACCATACAACGACAACAAGCTTAAAACCTGAATTAGAACTGAAAGTTTGGTGCATTTCTTAAAAAAGAAAATATAAAATCGAAAAGCATCTCTTTAGATACTGATCGAGTACTCCAATAATGTTAAGTATAGCTCAATGGCTTTTAGTTTTTAAAAAGAATCGTTTTCCATTTAACACTTCGCAATCTCTAAAAACGAATCTCTTGACCTACAAAGTATGTATATTTCAGGGGTGGGTTGCAAGAAAAATACTTAAGTGTAAAATCTGACTTAAGTCAGGCCATTGAGCTCTACATAATACTGGAGTGACTACTTAGTGTTAAAGATAGACGAGCAAATATTTAAACTTGTTTGTCCACTTCCAGTCTAATCCAATGTGGACCAAATTTTCAGTTCTAACTCCGTTTTATACGCTTATAATCGCTGTGCGGCCCGATCTTTTGATTTAAGTAGTCATTCCAGTATTATGTAGAGCTCAATGTCTGACTTAAGCCAGATTTTACACTTAAGTATTTTTCTTGCAACCCATCCCTGATCTCAAACAAAATTTCAGTAGTAGGAATT
Source organism: Lepisma saccharinum (assembly GCA_022664845.1). Lineage (NCBI taxonomy): Eukaryota > Metazoa > Arthropoda > Insecta > Zygentoma > Lepismatidae > Lepisma > Lepisma saccharinum. The sequence continues at coordinate 5,138 of JAGDQP010053921.1, forward strand.
TACTTGAATATTCTATGTATTAAGAAAAGTTCTCATTACAGATTAAAATATAATATACTGTAAACTACACACAACTTTCCTTGTTAGATTCTTCATATTGTTTTTTTTTCTTTTTCTTTTAATTTTGAGGGATTTATGATCATCTAGTGAGCTTGCATAATAACATACCCATGGTCCGTGAGTGTTGAAAAATCTAAATTCTTGATGCCATCAAGGGCTCACTATGACCTTGATAATATAATCTTTTTTTTCCCTCTCACATTTAATAAAGCACATATTTTAGGCTGTCTGAAGATATCAATTTTTTTGTTTCTCTGCCCTTTTCCTTTTTTCTTTCAAAACAGACTAAAAACTACGTCAACCAGCAAGAAAGCAAAGAAATAACAAGCGATAACAGCGAAGTTGAAGAACAAGTTTATGACTGAAAATCCACACGTGCGTAAAAACCTTGGAAAGTAAAGATGACCTCTCTTATTTTCATAGAAAGGGGAAAAGCTCAAAGAAATAAGTGAAAACGTACAATTGATTTAAGTTTAAATGTTTTTCGTCTTTTATTGTGTTATGCTGTGTATAGTAATCTGTTGTTGCTATACAATTTACTTCGTTATTTATTGTTTATAGGGTAGTTCCAAGAAATCGCTTCGTTTTCGATATACAGGGTATCCAACTTGGAGCCTCAAATCAATTTGTTACAATGATATGTTAATGAGTCATTCTGAAATTAAAGGGGAAATTCGAGTCCCAAAATCGAAAAATGACAAGTGTTAAAATTATATTGCCTGGAATTTAATATTTGCATTCATTGAATTTTCTTTTAAGTCATATGAACTGTCAACAGAGTTCAAGAAACGTATTTTTAATTCAGTCATTTATTTAATATGGTCTTTGATCCATGGAGGTGACAAATTTGTCTATTTTGTCCAATAAAACCGAACTTATCAAACAAAGGCTTGACCATGTGGTGTTGGTTTCAATTAAAAATCTACTCTATTCATAATATTTGTGAAGATAATTCAAGGTATCAATAAAAGTTCAAGATTGAAAGAGGTCATGGAGGTGACAGACAATTAAAGAATTATTGCATTTTACCTAGTTCTAGTTAAAATAAAAGCGCACTTGAAGTATACATATAAAAACAAAGAATCCTGCAATCAAAATGGTTTACTAGAGACTGTCTAGGGAACAGAGTGAAGCACGTGCTGCTGCCTGGTGGATTATACTGTGGAGACAACACTTAAAATTTTAAAAATACGATTTTTTTTATTTCAACAATTGTTTTCCTAAGAAATTAAGTTTTTATTTTATTTATTTGTTAAAGAAAAAATAATTATGTGGTTTTAATAATTCTTACAAACCTTTCACTTGTTCAAACCGTGGTTGGAGACATTCCATGGAGGTTACATTTGTAGTATTTTTTTAGTCACTCAAATAAATATAAAATTTTATTTAAAAGAAAATGTTCAGAAGCAAAATCCCTTTATGTCTATCGATGTATACAATCGATTTTTAAAATAAGACCTATCATTTTTGGCCAAAAGAATCGAGAGAGACACAAATTTCCCCTTAATTTCAGATTGATCCTAATAAGAAGAATGAATATTTCTCAATAAATCATACATTAAGGTAAAATTATGTCTTCGGTAGTGGACTTGTGTTAGTAGAATAGACAGTAGATGCTAAAATATGGTATCTCTGGGTTTTCAGTGTTGCTAATCTGATATAAAGTACTCTTTTCAAATTATACTGCTTTTCTTAATATTGGGTATTTATTATTTCCTTGTTATGGTAAACATCATACGTGAAACACAAAATGTAGTGTTGCCAACTATGAATATTACACGAGCTGAAGTTTTCAAAATTCAACCCTGTATATTAATCACAATTGGCAACACTGCATTACGAGTAGCTTCGCATATGATGTTTATCAATGAACAAATATCTAATAAATAGACAATGGGCAATTTGAAATATTAAAAATGTATACCAGTACTAAGTTGGCAATACTGTAAAACGGGATTGAATCACAGTTTGACTTCAAATTTTCACTGTACTGATAAATGTCAAGTCAAGTCGATCTGGGACTTGAAACTGAGCTCCCTGCATCTCGAAAATGAAGCGGATTTTTCGACCCATGTGGGGAAACAGGGGCGTAACTACTATGACGCAAAACCCTACAATGCGGGGGGCGATCCTTCCACGGGGGCCCTTCACCCTATCCTCTCAATGGGCCGAATTGACCTCCGGCCTTGGGTATTCTCTTGCGGCGGGGGGTGGGCATAAAATGTAATTACCCCTCTGGTATATAGGAAATAACCTTCTGTCTTGTTTTGTTGGGAGTAATCACCTTTCCAATTTGTTCCCATTGGAACGATCTTGTAGTGTAGTCACAGGGTGACGTAGTCAAGGTTTGTGAGCTCGAATATCCACTCAACCATTCTTAATAAAGATCCAGTTTACCCGAATGCGAGCTTTCTCGGGTGCTATTCCTTGCACATGCTTACACAGTCACTCCAGAGCATTTGTAGGATGGGAAAAGGGGCAAAGTCCCTGGCACTGTAGGGGTGGAACCCCCCCCCTCTTTTTTACAAAGTATTTGTAAAATAATGACGTGCATATTGCATCTCACAATGTCCGAGCAGAAAATTTTGTTTTCCGGAAAATTTAATTAACATTGATCAGGTGCCATTGATTTTTTTGGTGTCACATGAGTGCATCCGTGCTGCCCAGTCAGCTCTATACGTATCAATACTGGAGTGCGCGATCAATGATTGGAGTTAGACACTAGAGCAAATAGTTAAACTCAATTGTCAACTCCCAGTGTAACCCAATATGGACAGTCTTAAGTCCTAACTCAGTTTTTCACACTTGTCATCACTATGAGACCCGGTTTTTAAAAATATTATTTATTATGAATCCTTGAGTTATGAGCAGTGACGACGCCAGGGTAAAAACTCAGGAGGGCTACAATATTTCCTTTGAAAAGGTCGAGGAACTGACGTAAGTTTATGACATATACATAAAACAAAGAATACTAATGAAATAGGGGAATACTAAAGAGGATAAGATAGACGTTGGCGGGGTTTCAGCTCTCCGTAGCGCCATCTCTGGTTTTGATGCGATATATATATATATATATATATACTGCTTAGAATAACACATTCTATAAATATCATCTTACGTATAAATTCCCCCATACCTCTTTCGGTGACAAGTAATACCTCAAGTTTTACTAGGCGAATACCGGTATGGTATCTAGACAAGGCATCTGGCTACTACCTTCCTTCTCCTTGGTCCCGAAGAACGATCGACAAGGGATGTCATCCATAAGACACGTGATGTAATGTGGGTGTCCGTGTTATGGCCATGTTCCTGATATGGTCACCCCACCCCCCCCCCTCTTGTGAGAAACGTAACCAAAAAATCCGTATATACCGCATCAGCATCCAGGGAGAGGGCCTGGTAGTGTGTCACGTGATCATTTTCCGTCCAGCCAGATTAAACAATATGGCGTCAGTTCCTTCTTTTGTGTTTTTTCGTGTGACCTCTTATTGTTTTTTTCTTGTAAATCTCCTTAGTTTTGTGGATGTTTCTCAAATACTTTTTTCATGAAAACCATCGAACTGTATTAAGTTTGTCGATTGGTGTTGTCATTGGTGGCGTATCTTTTACGAGTTGCTTATAATCAAACGATTTTCGTGAAAGCTGACTTGCTCCTGATATGGCCACCCAGGTCATTGTCATTGATTCGTAATCGTCATCTCATCCAGATGATCCTCATCACGTAGATACTCTGTGTATGGGTACAGGTGACTCTCCGCCAGGCACTGAATCATCCAGCAGCAATCCATCTTTCAGCTTTAGTAGAACTGTATTATGAAACTGAAAAAAAAAATCACAATTTGTATAACATGGAACAAGGGTGGCCATATCATATACACATGTTCCTAATATGGCCACTAGGTAGGCTTTTGGAATTTCGTTTCTCTGGACCAGTAAAACTATTTTCATGGGGTAGAACATTTTTTCTATGAAAGTCCATTAGCCCATGAAAACAATGAAAAAAAATGGCTTTGATTTCTTTCAAAATGGCGGCTAGAAAAATTCTCAAACCTTAAAATGGCCATATCAGGGACACCCACCTTATTTAGGGCACAGTTGACTGTTGACCTCAAAAATTCAAATTAAAGAAACATAGAAAGAGAGAGAGAGAGGGGGGGGATATAAAACTCTGGCCGCTACCTTCTCCATTCTTGCCACCGGACCGGACATAATCTCTTAGGTACGGTATATAACAAGTTTCGGATACAGCTATCCGTCTAGCAAATAAGAACTAGTAAAGAAAGGGAAATCGTTTTTGCAGAATGATTGACAGCACAAATTGCAACACTTTTTATTTCTTTTGTTTATATTTACCTCTGTCTATGTGTTCGCAGAAACTTAGTGTCCTTAACAGCTCTATAATTATTATTTTGCGTGTTTGATATTGCTTTTGTCCGTTTCCCCCTTCCCTTTGACTATTCAATATATTCATGGAAACAATATAGAAAAGGAAAAAAAAAAAAACTTCTGGTAGCTTTTATCTTTACGGAAAACTAAGAGCACACCTACACGTATATACACATACATATATACTAACAGCACGCTATTCGCAAACACGATCGTTTGCAATCTGCCATATCTTTGGCGTTCCTACCTCAATGTAACATGTTTTGTTAGATCAATAGGGACATGTTTCGATTTCTGAGCAAGTTCATGAATAACACGGAATATACGAGTATGTTATTGAAAGAGTATTCATTCGAAGGTTGAATAAAATGTCCGATTTTATTTAGGCTCATCAACTGACAGCAGGGATACTGCCACGATTTTCATTTTGCTGGGGGTATAAAGCTAAAATGGAGAGGGTGTACATACTAAATCAAAAGAGAAATATTCACTTCTCTTAGGACGGAAAGAGAGACCACTCTTTTTAAGAGCGGAATTTTCAAGTGAAAAGAGTGGTGTTCAACAAATCGCTCTCGCTTTGAATAAAAAAATGTGCTTTTTCCACATTGAATTCCGATGCTTTATGAATTTAATTTATTCTTTAAATTTGAAAGAGTGATTTCTCATCTTTTCGAGTAGCTTATTTCTTATCTTTTAAGAGTGCATCACGCCTACTAGTAAAGTTTGTTCTCCGCCATCTTGTTACTACGAAGGTGATCAAAAGACGAAGCTAATACTGTGAAATATATCGCATTGCGTTTTGTTTTTTAAAAAATGACAACAGAAAACCTGAAAACTTTTCTCAGGGACAAAACTATACTTGAAAAAGTCAGGTTATGTACAAGAAATCTTTGAACGTTGTTTGTTTTCAAGTACTTGACGAATGAAACCAATTCGAAGGCGTATTCTCGTAGTTGGACGGCTGGCTGAGGAGTTAAGGCGTTGGATAGCTGGTCGGAAAGTACCGGGTTCAAATCTCTCCGAGGTAAAGTTTTTTCTTCTACTCTTTTTTTTATTCGCAAATACATTATTTTCTTTCTTACTACATATGAATAAATGGTTCCTTTTTGCATCTTTTTACATATTCAGTATTTTATTGTGTCGATTTCGTGTTCAAAAGATGACAACTTTATTTGAATGGGTGCAAAATATCATATCTACTTTCCCATCGATATATCCCACCCTTTTTTTTTTGAGCGGAAATTTTTCATCATTTTTCCGATGAAAATTCACTCTTAAAGAGAGTTGTCCTTCTTTCCGCTCTAAAAAGATTGATTTTTCCGCTCAAATCGAGCGGAATTTCGTTCTTTGAATTTAGTGTACAACTAGAGTTGTGCAGGGTTTCTATCGACTTTTAACCATAAGAATTCTAAAGTTTCAGGGCTGCTCAAGAATTTGGGAAAGGGGTGACACCCCCTATTTTGGGGATGGTCTGGCAGTTATTTATGCCCACTTCATCACTTCTCGAAAAGGGGGTGTGGTTTGTCCCACTTCATCGCTCCTGATGACGAATGTGGTTTTTCCTAGTTATAAACTCCCATTCCATCGCTCGTAAAATTTACTGGTTTTACTGTTTCAGTAACGGGGGTTCCATAGTCTAGTGGTTAGAGCGTTCAACTCATATCCGTGTGTTCCAGGGTTCAACTCCCGGTTGGAGTCCCACTTTTCGGCGTCCACCCAGCGTCGTGAGGCAAACTGTGGAGTCACGTGAATGAAAGACGTTACGGCCATAATCGGTCTAGAAAGCCCCTGATATACCTGTTTGTGGCCACACAACCGTCACTCAGGTGGACGCAGCTCCAAAGAGTACATCTGGTACCCCTAGACAGAAGTAGTTTTCAAATGTTTCTCTCTAAATAAAACAATAACATTTTTCCAAAAATATTTATTCTTCAAACCGGGGAGAAAAATAGTTGCGGATAAATGCCTTAATTCGGGGAAACTCCCCCGAAACCGGGGGTGAACCGTCATCCTCCAGTGGCCGCCCATCCTGACTGAGGTTCTTTTAGGCTTTTTCTTCAGTCATACCAGGCAAATTCCGGGATAATACCTACTAAATAGGTCCTGGCGGACTAGAACAACATCGTCTGCATTACCCTATCCCGGCCGGAACCTGAAATGCCTAAATGTCATGAAATAAATTCAAATTTCAAGTAATGATGTTATGTTAATGTTTTCAGCGTAAAGTGGCAGTATTGCTGTTAACATAAAATCTTGTGCAAATGAAAATAAAATAATTATTGTATGACTATCCTTAACGTTAATTCACCTCGTATGGTGGAAAGCAAACGAGGGGTGGGTGGGTGCAAGTTTGAAAATATATTAGATTCACTCTTCTGTACTTGTTTAAATTAATATTGACAAGTTGTCATATTACAGGATATAGCCAACCGATGTGAATAGGATAGGCTACATTCATCACAATGATATACAAAATCATATAATTATTCCCCCTCTCCATTTTGAGACCCATTAATTTGTCAGTGTCCTACATTCACTTATCCTAATTGTGATATATCTGTGAGATATGGGTATATATGAACATGTTTTCTTTCATCTGTACCTGATAGTACGAAATTCTATACTGTACTAACGTAAAAAACAGGCATTAAAATAACACACACACACGCACAGAGGCGTGGATCATACGTCATACAGCATTAAAAAAAATCTTTATGCCTTTGACAATTCAGTTAGGTAAAAGCAAAGGCCATAATTACAGGTAGAACCGTCAACACACAGAGACAAAAGTAAGAATATTATTTATCATGGTTACCGTAATGTTTATTTGAATAGGTTCAAACAAGATCGCAATCAGTTACCGAGCCGTCGTAACTTAGTGGGTAGAGCGTTGGCGTATCATTCGGAAGGTCGTGGGTTCGATTCCAACGACCGACCATCCTGACTGAGGGTTTTCCAGATGTTTTCCTTAGTCACTGGGATGGCACCTTCAATATAGGCCTTGACCGACACCCTCCAGAATTCTTTCCCCTCCCGTATCCAGGCCTAAGCCTTAGATTCCTAAAGGTCATAAATAAAATCCAAATTCAAAACCGAAATCAGTTTAAACAGTTCATTTTCCAGGGAAAGAAAACCGTTCATCATATACGAATCAATATTTCCCCCGGCATACGATATGATTTAAGAATGAAGATTTACGAACTGGTTAATATTGTGAGAACACTAAAAAAAAGTACAAATTAGTTTATAGCAGGGATTCTGCCAGACCCCTTAAATCCTTGAACATTTCCCCCTCAACTTAAAATTTGTTGTGGTTAAAAATTGACAGAAAATTCTTCCTGCGGCGACCCCACAATGGCTTTGGACCCTCCGAAACTTAAAATTCTGGCTGAATACCTGGTTTATAGACTAAACATAAGGTGCTACCGGTGACAACGTACTGAATTGGGTACAGTTAAACTACCGCGAATTTATTAAATGGAGAAAAGCAAACAAAGTGAAAAGGACCTACCACTTTTAGTGTTACCAGGCTAAAGGCGACAATATAAATCGAGGTCGTTGAATCCAATTAGTTTATCCGCTTTGGCTGATGTTCTAGCCTACATTACAGATAAAAAGATACAGGGATTCTGCCAGGATATCCTGTTTGTGGGATGTAAAGTAAAAAAATCGGGGGTTAGTGGGGTTTAAAGAGTTTTGTAAAAGTTTCTATCAATTTTTAATGGTAAAAAAAGAATTTCGGGGTGCCCCCCTATTGAGGGGTATGGCAGAATCCGTGGACGGACAGAGGAACAAAGAGAAATTTTAAAAAAGAACCAAAATGGCCCGCTATAGAAAATAAGAGCGTATGGCAAAAGTGATG
>JAGDQP010053923.1:0-13444 GCA_022664845.1 Lepisma saccharinum
GTAATAGTAACCGAAATGAATATTAAAACATCAATTTTAATTTTATATATGGCCTTTAGACATCTAAGGCTCAGGCCGAGATAAGGAAGGGGAAAAAGTTGGGAAAGGCCTATGTTTAAGATGTCATTCCGGCATTTGCCTACGGTAACAGGAAAACCCTGGAGAAACGTTAGTCACGATAGTCGGCCGCAGGGATCCACGACTTCCCGAATGCTATGCTAAAGCTCTGGCACTGAGTTACGGCGGCTCGATATTAAAACACGAAAACAATACAGTTTTTTTAAGAGTAGGAACTTGCACGACCTCTAATTTACAAATATTGATGATAATGTTTGCGGCAAAACTAACGAGCTCTACGTAACGATACTGGAGTCACTGCTTAGTGTCGAAAGATAGACGCCAGAGCAAATATTTAAACTCGTTCGTCCACTTCCAGTCTAATCCAATGTGGACCAAATGTTCAGTTCTAACTCAGTTTTATACGATTCTTATCGCTGTGCGGCTCGTTTTTTTATTTAGGTCTTAATTCCTGAGTTATTCATATAATAATAGTATACTGTACTCTGCATATAATAGGAAATACTGCAAATAATATTCATGTTTATTGCTAGAATTAAGACATAAATAAAAAACGGGCGTACAGCGATATCAAGCGTATAAAACTGAAAACAGAAAATTTTGTCCATATTGGTTTAGACTGGAAGTGAACAAACGAGATCAAGTGTTTTCGCAGCTTCCTGGTTTCATATATTGATGCAATTTTCAATGGAAGCAGTCAGTCCAGTATTGCTTTTAGGTAGAGATCATTGGCGGCAACTTATGGTGACAGATTCTTACAAGAATTAAGAGTAGAACAAAATGTCAACAGTGTTTTGTTTCTTTCCTTCATTGTGAAAGAAGTACATTTCAAAATCCTTATCTCTTTCACATGCAGACCTTGGTTTTTTCTACTATTTCTTTTCTCTAGAATGAAATATTTTCTTTTGCTTGATTTTTTTCTGTGTGTTTCTTCAAAAGCGTGCTTAAAACAGGGTTAATATTATCTCTTTTTGTCCTTACACAGAGACACATGTAACTTTTCTCACATGCTGAGTATGACCTTGGGTTAAACATGACATTAAACAAATTCTTTAGTACCAAATTCATATAAACATTTAACAAACATGTAATTAGTTCCTGTAAATACTTTGTTGAGGATACATCATGGCTTCCACGTTAATTAGTCCAATTTTAAGTATTTTGATTGCAATAAAACCTTCTTCCGATTTGGGAGCTTCTCCTAACGTACAACTTCCAACTACGAACGAAACTTCCCTAATTCTGGAACAAGGACAAGCAATTCAAATTATAGTTCGCAACTGTGTCGACACAAAGTGTGACAGTGCCGGGAAAAACATTTTAGTTGATATAACACGAAATGGAATACCAATACAACAAATTGCAAAGACTGTACCAAAACCAAGTGAAAGTGGTTATAATTTAAACGCACCGGTTTTGTCGACTCCAAGTGATTCAAATTTAGCGCAACCTCAGTGTGGAAATACTAGTGTGGTTCATTTCCTGCGTGGTGAAAACCTCTGCAACCGGAACCAATCTAGTCAACAAGTCAAGAAACTTTCACAAACCAAAATAGGAGAATCACGAGAGAAATATCAAGACAGCATCGAATCGTCATCGGAAGAAAGCATGGAGTCGCCGTTGAAATCAGATGAATCCGAAGAAAAGAAGAAATTCAACGTCTTTTTTGACATTGGTAATTTGATTGATATGTCTAATACTCGTCGCATAAATAGACGATATCCAAAATATGAGGACAAGATTCCAATTAAGAAAGTTTTTGAATTGAGTCCCAGTGAAGAAGAATTGGACGAAGTGTTAAGTGCTTATTCCTTAGACGAAAGTGAGGAAAACAGTTCCATCGTAAAATTTGATGCAGATTTCCTTAATTCTGCGTTGCGTATTGTAGATAGTGTCTTAGGAAGTGACGAGAAAATAACGAGGGAAAATTCAAGTGATGAGAGTGAATTAAGTGGATCGGACGATTTAAGTGTAGCGGAAGTGGAAGATGAAAAGGATGATGTAGAAAACAATAGTAAGTATGAAGATGAATGGAGTTCAACACAAGTTAATGGTAAGGACGCACAAGATAGTTTCTTGGACAGTACGGATCCGATGAGAGACAATGGAACAAGTGACGAGAGTACAATATATAAATATAGTAACGAAAGTGAAGAGGAGGGAACAGTTACTGAAAACAACATGAATACAAACTCTGATCATGATATTGTGAAGGAAAGTGACAATATTTCAGGTGAGAATAACACTGAAAGTGCTGAAAGTAATTCTTTTGGAGACGGGAGCTCAGTTGAAAACGATACTAACATAAAAGAAGATTCAAACGACGATGAAAAAGAAATCTTAGAAAATATTGATGAAGATGATGAAATGGTAACAAATAGAGATAGTACAGAAGAAGAAACAGAAGAACTGAATGACAAAAGCGTTTCAGAAAGTGATTCGGATGATGAAGATACAGTTAGTAGATTAGGTGGTACAAGCGCAAGAGAAACTGAAAATGATGAGGAAAGAATGGGAAAATCGAACAATAGTAGTGAAGATGAGATGTCTCTGAAAGATGGCATTGATGAAATATTAAGTATTTCTGTAGAAAATGATGGAAACGTAAAAGACAGTTCTAGTGAGGAGAGTATGATTAAGAGATCAAACATAGAAGAGAAGGATGTAAACGACGAAGAAAGTGATAGTGAAGACGATGAACAACAAAGTTCCATAGGAGTTGACGATAAAACAGGAGATAGTGTTGAAACTCTTGACAATAGATCGAAAGATAATTCAAGTGATGAGATTATACCGAAGGAATGGGATGATACAAACAAAACCAAAGAAATAGAAACAGAAAGTGAACAAGAGAGAGATTCAGAAGGTAGTGATGTAAACTTGGATGAAATAATATCGACAGGACTTCGCACAGGTCAGTTAGCAGTTAATTCTTTTGAACGCGAAGGGCATTTAAGTGACGAGAGAACTTATTTGGATAAGACAAGTTTAGAAGAAAGAATAGAAGAAAACTATAGTCCGTTAATAAGTGACATTATAAGATCGACAGCAATAGAAAACGATGGTGAAAATATTGAGTCAACTAGCAAAATATTAGAAGAGATATTGGAAAGTGGAAGTGGAAAGATAGAAGAACTAACCGTCGATGAAGGGATTGATAATGAAAGAATTTCGATCGGATCTTTTATGGACAAGAGTAAAGATGCTTTATTGTTGATTAGGGATTCTGAGATAATAGAGGAACCAAGTGAAAGTGAAAATAGTGAAGTGGAGATAGTAGTTACTAACAGTGAAGAAACTCGTTTAGCCAATGAGATGTTAGCTGGTGTTTTGGGTGCTTTATACACGTCGTTAGGAAACGTTGATAAAGGCCAGGAAAATAGCGATACAAACAGTGGAGACACAACTGATGGAGGAAGCAAAGATATAGGAAGTCAAATATTAGCTGCTGTGAGTGATACAGGAGACACAGTTTTACGAATGATGGACAGAGATTCAAGAAAGAAGACCAAAGAAAGAGGATCGAGAAATAGACCAAGAGGGAACAAGAGAATGAGGGAAAGAGGAAATGACAGAAGAGAGGAATCACCTGAGTTTGATATTAGCTCTGTAACGAGGATGGTATTCTGAGCAAGTGCTGAAAATAATTTATAAAGAAGGTGAGTGAAGTTTTAGAATATTCATATTTTAAAATGTTCATGGGCTAAACTTTATGTAGTAAGACTATTTTATGAATTTTATTTTCTAGTTCAAAGACGAAAGTGACGAATGGAGTTTTCTTCTTGAATTTATTTATGGCCATAAGACATCTCAGCAGTGATTCTGCCAGATCCTCCTGTGGGGGCGTCACCCCTTCAAATTCTCAAGCGCAACCCCCCAACTTTAACATTTTTACGGCCAAAAATCGATAGAAACCGTGCAAAACTCCACTTACACCCTCCCAATTTTGATTTTACACTCTCCAAAGTGAAAATTCTGGTGGAGTCCTTGCATCTCAGGCTCAGGCCGGCATAGGGGAGCGGTGAGAATGTTAGAAGGTAGTTGGCCAGGCCCCTTAGTAGGTACCATCCCGGCAACTTGCCTGGTATGACTAAGGAAAGCTCTGGAAAACCTGTCAGTATGGTCAGTGCTGGGATCGTTCTCAGGACCTTTCAGTGCTTTACCAACTGAGCTATGGCCGTTCGGTGACTCTTTTTGGTGTCTCTTTTGATGGTGTCTATACGTTAAATCTTTTCTGAAGATTTCTATACTTCAGTGTTTAATAAGAATTAGGTTGTAATACAACCATAAATTCAGTCTTGCCCCACTTCAATAAATTCAATTTTATTTCGATTCAATTGCCCACACAAATGTATGTGTGTGGAAACGAATGATGTACAAAAATGGGTGTGGCACTGATAGGGAACTGAACTCAGATCTCCCGTTTAGCGGGGTTGTGGAACAACTGAACTAGTTACAACAAGATCGAATCCCGTGCTCAGTTGGTACAGCCTTGGTTTAGCAATTGGAAGGTCCTGTAGCCTCCTATCCTTACTGACGTTTTTCCAAGGTTTTCCTTCAGCCACACCAGGCAAATGCCAGAATGGGATCTATAAACTACGCCCTGGCTGATTAGCTTCCAATATCCTCTCTCCCAACCTATGCTACCCTGAACCTGAGATACCTGAAGGCCATAATTAAAAGTCAAAAGTCGAATTCCGTACGTATAATGTATTCTTATACTCATGAACGAACTAGTGCGTTTGTGTGTATTGAAGGAAAACGATACCAGTATTTCTAATTAGGGATTATATTTTTTGTCTGTAGCAATGAGATGAGAGATATGCACTACGAAAATAATATTTCCTGCGAAACGATGAACAGAGGATCTAAATTAAAGATAGAGAAGTCTTGTCTGGAGTATTGTGTCTTATATAACAACTCAATCATATGCACGAATGAGTGAAGAAAGAAAAGTTGAACCCTTCGACATGGGGACATAGAGAATAATACAAAGCTGCGCACTCAAGATGAGACCAGGCGAGACATAAACCACACTAGAAACAACAAAAGAGGAGAAAATCAAACAACTGGTTAGGACATTGTTTACAGAGACTATATACTAAACGATGCAATTGAAGGTACAACCGAAGTTAATAGAGGAAGAAGACTGATTGTATTTCTGGACAGTATTAAGGAAACTAGATTGTACACCACGATACAAAAGAACTGTAAAGATTTGGATGAATAGAGAAGGATAAATACGCAGCCCCTGTAGTCTAGTTTGGTCGCAGACTTCAGATAGATATTGGGTAGGCACACAGGTTCGAGTCTTCCTGACGACCATTTTCTCTGCTGCTACCTTCCCTATCTCGGTTTCCAGAAGATTGCTCCCGGAGGGACATCATCCTTCAAACATGTTACAGGCTTAGGTCGTAGTAGTCTGTATAACCCATATAAAGAAAATTGGAAGAAATGAAAGAAGAAAGATTCAACTTGTTTTGACGGTCACGCGGCTTTCGACAAGATACTACATACACTATATACACATAAATTGATCTCCGGGAAATCGAACACGATATTTGATGTGCAGTTCCAACGACCAATTTCTTTGTTCGGCTTTCAGTTTCCACATTTATTACACATTTTGGATATGTTCGCTAATATTTTAATAACTATAGTCGTTAGAATAATGAAAGGATTCCCACACAACCAGCTACATTCCCCAGCATTCATACTCTAATTATTCTCAGAATATTCCCGACATGTTGAGAATATTCTAAGTATATGTCTTGAGCATGCAATCTGAAAGATACAAAATTGCATGTTCATGGAAGATTGAGAATATGTTGAACACAGCTGAAACGGGTCACGGGGACATTCGCGTCAAGTTTTGGGCCGGGTCGGATTTCGTACCGGATCACAATGCCCGCCTGGTTATTGGGATCAAGAATGGCTATCGGGCTCAGTCAGCTCACTGCGGTCAAGATCACGATTATCGGGTCAGGTTTCGGACCAGGTTACGGGGTCAATCGGGCTACTTATGTCCGAGTCTGGCGATCCGGTTTCAGCTGTGATGCTGAGAATGAATCTGAAATTTCAATACACTTAGCGAGTACAATGCGATTGTCGATAGTTTGTCTGTACTCTGTAATACATACACTCTTTAATAGCTTAGCAAGGCGTTTACAACGTATCTATGCCGGGTATAGATTATTTCAAATACAGTTAATCTAGCACATTCCAAAAGGAGTCTACCGTGCATATTCTTAGCAGCATATGCTATAAATATTCCTGTGTTGTATAAGTAGTTTTCTAGATGGCTCTGATAACACATTTACAGAGATACATCTGGAAGTTTTTGACCTTTCCAATAGTTTTAGAAAACAAAGTAATGATAAAATGTTAGTATACCTAACCTTATTTCAAGATTCCTTTGGAAACTTAAATGTTACTTTGCATTATCACCAATAATTGAGATCCTCTATAAGGTGTTTTAATTAATTGTTTTAATGCACGTAATTAGTACAAAGATTAATGCAATATTTGAAATCGTATACTCGGTTTAAGTGAGTAAGTTAATCTGCATTTTTATTTTGTTGAACTGCACTCACTACCGTTGGAATAAAAGTGACAATCGTAATGGCGAAAAAGTCTTTCACTAGCAAGAGGATATTTTTTCGCCCCTCTGGACTGATGGAAAATTAATTGAGGAAAAGTTTGATTTTATGTGGAGTCCGCTTTACGAAGCACGGACTCTACAAAAGTGTGACGACAGAACATTCGAAACGTGAACATGGAGAAGAATGGAAAAGGTAGGCTGGACAGAATATACGGAATGAAGACGCGCTGAAGAGGGTATGTGAGAGACTATCAATAATTGAAATAGTGCCCCAGTAGCACATGCGCGTTGGCCGCTGATGGGACCTATATTGCCCCACATCGCTGATGCAGGCAGGAGAGCGGCCCTTTTTGAGCCCAAGTATGGTGCAAAGAATAAATCCATTTTCTACAAAACTTTTTGTTCGTAATGAATATATTAAAATTAAAAAAACAGAGCATTCGTCATGGAACAATATCGATCTATGTCCGAAACCTATCTCTATATTGACCAATGTCAATCTATATGGGCAGACCGATGTTTATTCAAGCTTTGCTATATCCATCTGGGAAAGAAATATGAAACTTCATCAATATGCGGCCAGCTTTGCTTGATGACAATGAAGTTGTTCATTGTTGAAGCATGTTGAAGTACAGACAGAAATAACGTTCTTCCATGGGAAGGACATAGACCAATGAAGTATTGAAGTTGTTTATATTTTACTCAAGGATACTTTGATCACTGTAAGTATATAAACAAACCAGCAGGATTTATAGTAATATTTATTATGCTGGTTATCGCACACCGCCAGAACCGGGGGACATTTTACACTTTTGTTTCGTTTGTACTGCAGAAAGTAGCGTATTTACTCGAACCAATGTAATTATTAAGAGAGGTTTCCAGTAGAAGGATAAGTTAATGTTAGATTTATTTAAATTTGTTTTACATAATTTCCTTCAATTGAAGATGTTTCATTGTAATCATGACCATTGTACTCTTAACTTATTCACAAGAAATGTGAAAAGAAATGAAGTTAAAAGCAGAAGAGACGAGAAATGATTACAATGGAGCGGAACTTCAAATTTTAGCATGAACGCAACATCGGAAATAACATTATTTTACAAACTACCAGTGCTGGACAAATTTTAGGATTACATTATGCTCACACAGTCAATGTCCGATATTGAGCGATGTCGATACCCGATATTGAGCAACGTCGATGATCGATGTCGAGGGATATCGTGGACCGATATTGATCAAGATGTTTGGCATCCCATATGGAGTCCATATCGTGGAACGATGTCGACTGATGTCGTAAAATCCAATATGCCCACATCGGCCAACGTGGATGTGCTACTTGGGTGACGGAGAGAAAAAAGAAATGGTTGGGGTATTTTTGAGGTAGGGATTGGAGACAGCGAATCCAACTGAAGGCATGGGCTAATGGGAAAAGAGAACAAGGAAGAACACGGTTGTAACTCCTTGACAGTTATAAGGAAAATAAATTGTTTGCGATGACAAAGAGGAAGGGCAAATCGGGATGAATTAAGATGGTTGATCTTGCCTTGAAGCACCTTCCGCATTCAGCGAAACACTTCTAATTATGGACTATCTTTGCCTTAATTAAATATCTCTGTATGCGTCTACAGTTAGCAACCTTTAACACAAGTAATCACTTGCTTTTCAACTCACGTGCCGTATGCTGCTGCTGATCTAGTTTATTTATTACAGATGACGTTAACATAATATAACATGACATAATTAGATTAATTCATCATGCCGTAGTGTGAGAAAGTGATGACTTATGTGTATGTCTCACTGGCGTTGTTTCCGCTTCGTTATTTGTTCAGAAGTTACCAGTCCATATAGTTAATAAGTGATTTTCCAACCACCTATACCCCCTAACAACCGCAAATCATAAGTAACACCCTCTGATATTTTTAATTAGCACCCCATAACTCTCTCTAGGGATAATTTTATAGTGTTATCCCAACAGATTGAAGTTTGAACACTCTTCCAGGAAGAAATAACACTCACCTAAATTCAAAATGCTGGGAAATGCCTGTGCTTAACTTACATACAATACAATGATGTTCTAACAGAACATCTATTAGAACATCCTTGGTTGCTTACATTCTTGCTCACATACAAGGATCTTATAATAGAGGATACGCTTTTAGCTATCTCATGCTTAGCGAAAGAGTGAAGCCAAGAAACAACTGAGCATCGACCAAGGCGGCACACCTGATTGGCTAGCAGACAACTACAGAGCTTGCCTCCATCTTTGTTAGTCGAAAACAATGTTTTTGATTGGAGTAAGTGGGCTAACTGGGTGGGACTAAGCTGTGACGAGTGGCGTCATGTTCTTGGTAAAATCACATATCCTCTATTAGAACATCCTTGCTTACATGGAAGAGCTATTGCAGTACCATCTAGTGGTGAGCGTGTGGCACCACGTAAAACAACACAAAGTGTCGGTGCATGCGACACGCGTATACATTTCCGATTGGTAATTGAACAAATTTTGTATCCAAATAAGAACAACTTCATTTCGTTCATGTCTGGATTGAGAATTCCGTCCTAAACTGCGTTCAGTTGAATTGAATTAAATGCGTTTATTGCCTTTGGGCACCTCTGACTCAGGCAGAGCTACGTTTAAGTTAACTACCATACTAATCTTTACTCAGGATGAAAAATGTTTGTTGAAGTATTACATAAGCATTCGAAAGGGAAGTTTGTTCAAGCTATTTTACTGAAAATAGGGAGAGGAATTAGAGCAATGCTTACATGAGATTCGCTTTAAAACGTATTAGTGAAGATTTAGACAAACATTTTGGACTACGAAATAACGATAAGAAATGTGACGAATGGGGATAATTTACGTATGCACTGAGGTACGGAGGCTTGTATCTGCTTATTTTTGTTTACAAGGGGGCAGGGGGAATACAATGACTTGAAATGTGCTTACGTAATTCTTGAACGTCCTCTGTGTGCAGTAAAGTTATCCTTATTAAAATGGGGTTTAAAGTACGACAGTAACGAGGAGACAGTCAATGATATCATATCGAAATCTACCCTAAAATTTTGCTAGGAGAATCTACGTCCTATAGAGAGAGAATATTCAAAAGAAATAGCTGCCCATATTAACTGCAAGGTACCCAGATAGGGGCTGGAATATTGGTCGAAGTGAACAAAAAGTGTATTTTAGGCTCTATATGATTCAATCAACAGAAGTCACTTCTACTTCACTTTCCTCCTGGAATGAAACACTGACGAGTTGTAGCGTCAATTCCCACACCGCAGCACCGCTTCCCAGGGACGTATTTAGGGGGTCTGGACCCTTCGAAATTCACATTTAAAAAAATCCATATAATTTTACCTATTAAAAAAAAATCGGGCGTGAAGAACCCCTAAAGACGACCCTGGCGAAGGGTTACTGCGACGTGGGAAGTGACGCTACAACTTGGCAGTGTTTCATTCCAGGACGAAAGTGAAGCACAAGTGACTACCCACATAGCAAAGTACATCCCTAGGACGTCCCATTTAGATCCCATTAACGTCAGATTTCTCAAGCTCCCATAGCGATTTCCTAAGGACGTCCGTGGGATAATTCTGGAGGTAATACAAACAGTTCATCCCGTATGGAGGTCCCCTGTATGTCCCCCGGAATGCTGTGCGGGATTACCTACCTGGAATTTCTATAAATTAAATCGACCTTACTATTATTATTATTTAATTAATTATAACTATACGAAGGATTAATTATAACTATACGTCCCATGGATGTAAACGGGACTTAAGACGTCCTACGGACGTCCCGATATCCTGCCAGGAGATCCGTCAGATATTCCTGGGACAATATTTTGCTATATGGGTACTGTTGATTAAATCATAAAACGCATTTTTGTACACTTCGATCAATAGTCCAGCCCCTATCTCGGTACGTTGCATGGATCTCGATACTACTTCTAGTGACCCGAAATTGAAGCCAGCACAACCCATGATCACCTGGAAGGTGAAATTGATTAAAAAAACAAATGAACATCACGTTCCATACAATACCTTGTTTAAAATATTCCAATCTTCCTCCTTCCTTCGTTAGCTAGATTTTCATCCATTCTTTGCTTCCACACACCCAGGTATAGGCCAACCAATAAGACGCAAGTAAATCCCAATTCACCAGGCAAGATTAATCGAAAACCGGCGCCAAGTTGACCCAGCTTAATTGTATTGGACCAGTCGATCCGTCTCCCGTATCTAAATCCATGGGTACCTTACAGTTAATATGAGCAGCTATTTCTTTATATATTGCCTCTACGTAGATTCCCCCGACAAAATTTCATGGTAAGTTTAGATGTGATCAATTATCAATAGATAAGTCAATTATAACGTCAAAATATTATATTGCCGTCTCTCGAACTTCAAAGAAACAGCAAAAAAACTGACATCCTCACGATCTGTGAAAATTTTCCCGTTATTTCGGTCGCTAATATCTAAAGAAAAAAAGAAAGAAAAACTCCAGAATGTGAATTAAATTAAATGAACTAAATAAAGTAAGGCATCAAGGCTGGAAAATGTTAATTCTAAGAAGTGTTCGATGTTTTATCTTGTTTTTGTTCCCTCCAATGAGTTGTACTATAACATACTGGACTGCATTACAAATCATGTAATTATTTGAATCGAGACACTAGAAGGAACACTCGTTTGTTCATCTCCAGTTTAATTCAAAAAGGATCAAACTGTCAGTTATAATTCAATCTTTGTTATCATGCCTTAATTCTTGTAAATTCCGTAACTGTCATTTACAAGATGTGTGCACTACTACTATGTGCAATCCAGTGTATGTGCATATTAAAAAAAAAAAAAAAAAAAAAAGTGGGGGCTCCTTTCCTTGGAAGCTTGCGTTGCTTGCGATTTGGTGAATAGCCAATTGAAACACTTGTTACACTTACCTTACAATAAAACACGAAGTTAAACCCGTGTTTCTAATGGCTATTCACCCAAATCGTACGTAAAGCAAGTAACGCAAGCTTTCATGAAAAACAGCCCTAAGGCATAAATAAAAAAAAAACAGGGTCACAACGACAACAGGCATAAGATTAAGGGCTGATTTTCATGAAAACTTGCGTTACTTGTGATTTGGGTGAGTAGCAAACTGAAACACGTGTTTTAAGTCCTCCCTATTACGTGTTCTACGTGTAAGGGCTCATTTCCAAGCCCGCTTGCGTTGCTTGCGATTAGGTTGAGTAGTCAATTGAAACACGTGGCTACTCACCCTAATTACATATTGTAACACGTGTTTCAATTGTCTATCTACACAAATCGCATGCATTGCAAGCTTTCATGAAAATCAGCCCTAACTGTTTCCCGTCGTGTCTGGCTTCAGATACAAATTGAGCGCTCCAGTCGTTAATACAGCTCAATAGTTTCATCAGATTTGTTGACTATTTTCCTTCTATATTTTCAGACCTGTTCTTAGTGATGGTTGTTTCGGCGGCAAACAATTGATGCCATTGGATTATTTCTTGCGTTTTTCTTCACCAGGAGACAATGAAGAAAATCGAGGGAGAATTTCGATGCAGACAAAGACCACACCTTGGTACCTATCTGAGTGGTGTTCAATGTATCTCAGTCTCTATTCATGATGTCTTTATTTTGTTTGCTCCTTTTAAATAAGTAAAATTCAGCGTCCAGCAAGTAGAGAGCAACTGTCTACTCTGAATTTCAAAGAGAAAACTCTAAAATTAATTAACAATATATTTGATGTTTAAATTCTGTTAAAAGATATTTCAGTCGATGCTTATTATAAGCTCGATCCGACATGAATTACAATTTTACCGTCGTACAATTGTTTGGAGGATAATATTAAAATCCTTTTAAGTCTCAATGATTTTGTTTTTTTATTCTGTGTGAAACATTTTTTCCCACTGTGGAGAGATGCCATTTTCCTCTATCTAAAAGAAATACTGGATTGATTGATACCATTAAAATCTAATGAATATATATGAAGCTTGGGAGTGTAGAGGACAGTTAATCTCGATCGTTCATTTCCAGTCTACACCAACATGAACTAAATTTTCAGTTCTAACCCAGGTTTTTACGCCTGTTATCGCTATGCGGCCCGTTATTTCTATTTGTGTTTTTAAAGAAGAAACTTAAATATTAATTACAGCATGTGCGGTACGCACATAACTCAAGAATTAAGACGGGTCGCTCAGCCATAATAGGCGTAAACATTTAGTCAGAACTGAAAATTTCGTCCAAAATTGGTTCAGACTGGAAATGGAAGATCAAGGTTAAATGTTTGCTCAGGCATCTATCTTTCGATACTAGCCGATCACTCCAGTATATTACGTAGACCTCGATGAGAGCTGCAAGAAACTAACTAAACATAAGTTTTTTGAAATGCTATCTTTCAGTTGTCGTACTGCGAACGTCGCTTTTCTCCGTACTGATTAATTTTCATGGAGTATGTATTGTGTTAAATATGGAGCCATAGTGCAGACTAGGAAAGAGTGGTGGAGGAATATATGGATGCTTTCAAGGTGTTAACGTGGAGGAGACTGAAAGAAATGTAGCTGTGTACAAAATTTACGTATTAAGAAAGTACTGATGGAGCAATGCAGTTGAATGATTTCTTGAATTAAAAGAGGACGAGGGAGTAAACGGATCGGTTTTATTTCTAAATTGTGTATATTTATAGGCTTTAGGAATTTTGGCTGAGGTTTGGAGAGGGCCAAGGAGAGATGTAAAAATTCGGACACAGGGACTGAGACAGTTGAGATT
>JAGDQP010053924.1:0-13444 GCA_022664845.1 Lepisma saccharinum
TGTAATTATTCAGTACAGTTACCAATTAAACTGTAAATGATTTAACATTCTAGAACGGTTAAAACCTTAAGGTGACTTCCATAATCGTCATGTGAAGTGTGACTGCGTTCGGATTAATCATTGCTACGTTATGCTTATATATAGGTGTGTGTTATATGTGAGTCATGTTATCATGGCAACGGTACAGAGTTTGACATTGTGATGTGGTTCAAGTCTTAAGGGTTCAGTCGTATACAATCAAGTCAAATTTGAAGTAAATAAGTCTACACGTTCAAACATGAGCTGTAACTGTAAGTTTTAGTAGTTGAATCTTCGTTGCCATAGAAACGATAAGAACGTGAACATTTTGTTATGGCCAAAACATGGAATGTTACCCACTTTATTAGAATGGCGAGTTTGGGTGTAATAAGTTCAACGTTACTTTCGTAATGAAAACCAGCTTTATTTTGAGTACAGTTACCATGGATCCATATAACTTTTTCTTACCCTCTTACTCTAAACCTTCTCCACCATAATAAACACTATCACTGTACAAAAATTAGTGGCCTATAGGTTCAGCACGCTCGGAGAAGCTTCATATAAGTTGGATCAATGTTTCTGCCGATTCAAGTGCAGCTTGCTTAGTTCCCAATATCGAGAAATGGATAATCAAAGCTCTACTGTATATTTTTAACACACTGTAATTCCATTTTGGAATCACTTTCTTTTGAAAACTTTGAAGTTTTATATCTGAAGTTTATTCAAAGTGAGGGAATTCCTTAACTGTATGCAGCGCCTGGAAGCAGTCAAGTCAGGTCGGTTGCAGGACTTCCAGGCGTTTCTGGTGAAATACGTAATTTTCAAAATTGCGCTGCGGTCATCTTGCATTTCAACATTCAAAATTTGTAATAGTCGATTCACGTATTACCGTCAGATTACACACAAATATTTAAAGTTTCAAGCGAATTGGACAGGAAAAAGTAGATGCAAATTATATTGCAACGTTTCACAGTATGGCCCGAAAGAAAATATTCCGAATGCAGAACGATGTATGGAATTTGAAGTCAATTTCAATTCAGTATTTTACGGAGACAAACAATCAAGCAGTAAAAGACAACATCTAATCAAGCCTGCTGAAATAAAGGAAATTAAATTAAATTAAATTAAACAGAACAAGCAGCACACAGAATATTCAGTATACATACTCTATACTGTTTTTATTCCTTAGGAACACCAACACTTTTTTAAAGCGACACTGGACGCACTGGACACGAATCCATTCCTAACGTCTAGCGAAAGAACAGTGCAAACAACCAAAGCATTCGTGGCATCTTCTTCTTTACGTTATGCGTTGAAAATTAGCTTTCCAAATCTTTGCTTGCCAGCTGCTTCGGTAGCACAGTGGGTAGAACATCGCTTTTTCAAGTGGAAAAACGGGGTGTTCGAACCCCAGTCAGGTAAACCTTTTTTTCCTTTTCTTTCATAGAACACTTCGAAATGTTCATGTTAATTATGAATAATGCTTTGTTGTTGTTTTTTCGACATTTTCAGCATTTTAACGGACCTTGCTCACCACCTTGACTTACTTCATTTCTTCGAAAATAAATCTATATTGCACTTTTACATAAATATAATGCCGAGTAAGCGAAGGAGGGTTAAAATCAGGTTAGATTATTTATAATCATTACGATGAAAGATCCGGATCAACCACCGGATGTTTCTCTTTCACCTCATTTCGGTCGATGGCCATGTTGTTTTCAGTGTACTTTTCCATGATTCATGTAAAGGAAAGTACATTTTTTCTCTTTGCAGTGCTTACCTGTTATTGGTGTTTCCTTTGTCCTACAATACTTGTGACTCGTTCCTTATTCCTGGCATGAAGGAAGAAATTACAGCATTAACAAATAAAACCTTTTATGTGGCGGCTGAGTTTACACAGGTAAGTGGGCGTATAATGATTTTTAAAAACTGAGTAGTAATTCGAGCAAAGTTTATTATCCAAGCTTGACAATAAAGTTTCCCGACTGATGGATAGATTTTTTCGTTAGTGGTATTTACGCACCTCTGGCTCAAGCTAGGATAGGGTAGGGAAGAGGATAAGGATGGTAGCGGCCAGGTTCTGATACGAAGCACTATCCCGGCATTAGCCTGGTGAAACTGAGGAAAATCCTAGAAAACTCAGTTGGGAATCATCGTCCTCAGGGTTCGAAATCGCATGCGTACACTTTGAGGAACAAAAGTCCTCAATGTTACCGCCTGCACCACAAAAACTGGGTTCTAATGCTGTAGAAATTCACAGACATATCAAAGAGCGAAAAGTTTATATTTATTCTTAAAGTAATCCTTCTCGGCGTTAATGCACTTAGGGGTCAGTTCTACAATCGACCGCTAAACTTCTAGTCTACGCTAAGTTGAGGTTAGCTATCATTGGGGAAAATCAGACGGCTTTAACTTAGCGCCGACTAGAAGTTTAGCGGTCGATTGTAGAACTGACCCTAAGTGCATTTTTGAATTTATTTTAAGGCTTTTAGGCAACTTTTGACTCAGACCGATGTATCGTTGATACAAAGCATTGAAACTTTAAACGCAGTCCTTTTTCAGTATGTTGTGCAGACCTTGTGTCACGATCTTCTGAATATCCTAAACGTTGTCAAAACGTTAACCATCCACGACAGGTTTGAACTCAAGAAAGAACAAGAAATCAGCTGTTTCTAAATGTGACGAATAAGAGTGATGCTTAGTCACAACAGTCCCCTTTTATTTAATCGGAAACTGCATAGCAGTGATAGACTTTTGACGTGGGACGGTTGCTGCAAAGGAGAAAACTTGCTCAAACCTTTCTGTTTGTTAAGTCTACAACCAGTTTGCACTTAATCGTTTCTCCATTAATTCCTGTCTATTCTACAATCATCCTCCCTATTATACATGTACTAATTTCCACAATTGCTTCAACTTTTTCAGAGATTTTCATCATTCTTAGAGACTGATAGGTGTTCAGGTCTTGAATTGTCACAAACGTCTGTCCGATCATCTCAGAATCGTGAATACTGTTCAAACACACTTGCTGTTGATATTGTATCATTCACGGACAGTTTTTTTAAAAGAAACATCTCCTAAAGTTTACGTTGCGGTTTTCCAGAGCTTAGAACAAAACTTGACGATTACACATTAATCAAGTGTAAACTTTTTATGAACCAAAACAAGTTGGGTTAGGAAAACAACTTTAAGGTTAAACGAAACTCTGCTACTAGTTAATGGAACTAATTCAGAGAGATTATTATGTGGAGGGTGTTAGAAAAAAATACGAACAAGACAACCTCACGAGATTTCTGATAATAACAAACAAAACATAGACCATCGAGGCATTATATGATGCCGAAAGCTTGTGAAAATGAGCTCTAGGGCTTGATGTCGAAATAAGCGTGAATCAAACAAATTTGTTTGCGGCAAGACGAGAATTCACACAGATTTGCTTTGTGGACCTATTTTTTTTTAACATGCATTGTTGCGTAACAAACAGGAGTAAATTTCAACGGACATTTGCGGTACTTCTTATCAGTTAAAGAGACTGTCATCGCCAGGTTAGATATAAGTGATTATGTTTTATCATCTGTACTGGTAAGGTAAATTGTCTTATTCGTGTTTATTTCGACCCATATTTACTCGAGAGAATGTCTGAAAATACCCTACTTCGTTTGGAGAATCCCTTGGGCATCCGTTGCACAATTTGAGAATATGTATCTTTGGATAGCGCAGGTTTGAAAAGTCTTTGAGGGTACTACGCCACCTCAGTTCTATTGTTAATAGCATTAGAAATAGAAAAGCTCAAGGGTTCATTTTTGCACGCTTTCGGCAGTCTGGTCTATGCTTTTTCTTATTTTCACGTCAGGAATCTCGTGTGGTAGGTTTTCTCCACATGAAAACTTGACGTATAGATCCAGTTCGGAAACTTTCTTGTCACATCTTGAGTTTATAGCTCATAAGCCTGAACTATGGATAAGTATGTTTAATATAAGGAACCCTGGACAGTGGACAATAACCATATTTAAAGCAAAGAGATACAGTTCCCATTTTGTATCCTTAATATGTTCCACAACTCTTTGCAAACTAATATTTTTTGCCTCTTACCTTGCTCCATCACTAGTTTCCAACGGTACATAAGCAAGAAGCATACGCAGCATATAATAATACAGTATACCCAGTAACAGCTTATAGTATACGGTATAATCAGCGCCGGATTTATGCGTCTATGCGCCCAAAGCCCATGACTTCCAGCTCCCCCGACCCTCCCTTTACCTTCGCCCTTCCACCTTTACATTATGACACATTATTCTCCTCTGTACTCTCGTCAGTTAATAATAATAATAATAACAAGGTAATAATTATTTAATTCTGCTAATGTGGTTATTTACAAGATATAGTTCGATAATATTAATAATAATAAAATAATAGCATTAAATAATTCCTACGAGGAGCAATTTTAATTAAATGAATGTAAGCGACTTGTGGAAGACGTGTTAATTACACTGAAGATGAAGGTAATACAAACTATTTTCATTCACACACAAATATTTTGAAGTAAATCAAACAAAAATATACGAGTATTAATGATACATAAATACAATTAGTAACTACTCTGATAAGTAGAATTTCCTGAATAAAGGTGTTTAAATTTCTTAAGTGAAAATGTTTAGTATAAGGTAAAATTTCTTGAGTACAAGGGCACATTTCCTGAGTAACTGAATATAAATAAATGTGTCCAATGAGATTTTAAAACTTTAGACATAAACCTTGCACTAATGCATGATGCTAAAAACCTAGATGAAGTGCATTTCTTTTGAGATAAGAATCATCTGCTAATATTGTTAATTATATATTTATTTATTCAAGGTTTTTCAATTTCTTCTTCCACATTTGCGAAAACAAGTATCGGAATTTTTGATAAACAAGAAAACTTTTTAAAAAATCTTACAGTGTGTGCATTCGAAACTTTGCTTAACTCTTTTCGATAGCCAGATTTACGGTGGCGTGATATCTCACGTGTTCGGCTTGTTTTCACAAAGCCTTTTCACCGCGAATACAGCCAAACGCACACAATGAATGGTCTTGGGATAATGTACTTTGTATTGCTGATTTGCTGCGAGTATTTCTCGATTTCGCGAGTATTTTCTGAGCTAAAAAGAACATTTTCACAAAATATTTGCAACTCCATGCGATTTCTTGAATGTTTAAATTTTTTTCGCAAATTCTTGAGTCACGAAATTCCACGACTCCCTACTCGTAAGCAGTAATGGCAAAGTTATCACATTTTTTCTCACTATTAAACATATTTTGATTCATCCTTTCTTCCACTTCTCTTTATGTAGAAGATCATGAAATGTAGGGTTACAGAATTGAATCCTGCAGTGTAATTATCAGTTGGTATATCAGCCCACCCGTCAATATATCGCTTCTAAAATCTAGCTACTTTGAAGTTACAAAATATTTAGGAATGGACACTACAAATTAATTCCCTTCATTGGATACCAGGGCAGCTCTTAGAATGTTAATCACCATCTCCGAAAATATTTATCTTCTGAATAAATAAGGTCAAGTTAACGAGAAAATTAAGGCTTGTTTGTACTGTAGAAAAGACGGGATATTTTTAAAAAAATTTAAGTTCTT
This sequence comes from Lepisma saccharinum, assembly GCA_022664845.1. NCBI lineage: Eukaryota > Metazoa > Arthropoda > Insecta > Zygentoma > Lepismatidae > Lepisma > Lepisma saccharinum. The sequence goes on from JAGDQP010053924.1 coordinate 5,644, forward strand.
TAACTATTTTTGGATCAGACCGATTTAGGGTATGGGAGGGTAGCGGCCGGTGTCTTAGTTAAGGTACTATCCTAAAGTTCGTGTGGTGAAACTGACTGGAAAAACTCAGTCAGGACGGTCGCCAGAAGGATTCGAACGCACGGTATGTACACATTGTCCACCCGAAATGCACTATGATTTTCGTAATATCTTTAGTGTAAATTACGCCTTCATACATAAAGAGTGCTTCAACACAAAATGTCTGTTGCCCATTGACAGGGCTGTAGATGATTGTCAACCCTGTAGCATTGACTACAAATGATTATTTGTGTGTACAAAGGCAAAAATGGGACTAATTAATATTCCTAATGTAAGCACTAATGTTTATTTCACTATTTCTAACACCTAACTTCTTTTTCCAGTCTGAGTTGGAGAGTAACAACCAATTTGTTCTGGGTACGGATGAAGCTGGGAAAGGCATCTACGTCAAATACAAGAATCCGCAACTGGAAGCTAACCTTACATACTCTATAGGCCTTGTCCTCATTTTGGAATACGAATGTGAAAAATCGTATGGTTTGGTGGAAAGCGATAATTTTAAAATTCCAGTTTCAGATCTGAGTGAAGAAAATTGAAAATGATGAAGCAATAATGCTAACAACAAATGTTAAATTGCTCAGTTCAGATTATGTTGACAATTGTTTCTTAAGGTGTTATTGTGTTTGTATGCGTTCACTTATTGTTAGTTATATTTAGTGCAAATGTAAGGTCGGCTTTTTATGTACGCGCTAGCTGCATCCTTCGCTGAGTAGCCAATAGAAATATTTGTTTATGTGTTCCTATTAGTTACTCAGTAAAAACGCAAGCTAAGTACTCGGCTAGCACGCACATGAAAAGTCATCCTTAGGCATATTTGTTGTTAGATATATTTAGGGAACACCTGTTATTGGAGTCCAATAAAGAATAAAGAATTTATTTTTTAAAGAAATTCAAAGCAATTTCTTATTTAATTAGAATTGTAATATGGTGGATTGAGGGAAGATCCCACATATTTTGGTCTAGGAGCCTTTGTCTAGTAATTAAAAGAAACAGAATAGCATACTTTGCACAAATATATATTGAACTTTCATCCTCTTAGTAACAGAAATACATGAAGCCACATTCACACACAACGGATATAAGGTAAACGCACCAGTAATGGACACTTGAAGCGAAAAGTTGTAAAATACGATTTTCCTAAGGATGGTAATAATTTCATCTCCATGGGAAAATTTAATATATGTTTTGATGCCACTGAATATTATTCGCTCGTCATTTCTTTCATCTGATATTTCTTACAAATGATGTTGAAGTTAGGTCCATGGTTGCACCTACTCTTCCATGCATTCTGTTAAGCAAGTGATTAAGGTGAGAGCTTTAGTTTTTTATTCATGAAATTACAATAACGATTACTTTTGTTGTTCTGCCCTGTTATCCTTTAGGAAATGTCTTGGTTTCGAGTATTTAAATGACCAAACCAGTTATAACTTGAATCCGTTATGCAAAGCAGGGGGTGTTCATTACCGGTATGGCAAAGTCAATTTTTGTCTAGTTATGGACACGCACTATTTATTACTAGGATCAAATCAAAATCCTTGATTGATTGAGTTATTATTAACGCCCTAAGCGAGCTGATGAGCTTCTAAGGACGAGACTTACAGTTTTGGTAAAGTGGGCTCCGAACCACTCCGTTCAATAGCTCTCAGAGGAAGTTGAACTCATGAACACGCGCGCAGAAAATGAGCGCGCTAGACTCTCTGCAACTCCGAAGGTGAAATCATAATTTTGTGAGTTGTTTTATTTCAACTTTGGGAAAGATTATTTACTCTTCATGACCATAAGTCTGTCAGGATTTTTTTATCCCATTTTTTCAATGGACGCGGGGATGCCCATTAATGAAATGATTTGTTTTAATATTGGACACTATTCATGGCAAGTTCGAATTTGCATTTTTATGGCCACAAGGAATCTATGGCTCAGGCCGGGATAGGGTAGGGGAAAGAAAACGGGAAGGAGTCGGACAAGTCTAAGTTGAAGTTGCCATTAGGGCATTTGCTGAGGGAAAGAAGTTAAAACCTAGTAAGGATGGTCGGTAGTTGTTTTCTAACCCAGGATCTTCGGAATGATCACTCAGTGGAATTCAACCAGATAATCAAAGAACAGCATTAAACTAAGGTGACCAGGGTCCCGTACAAATACGCTCGCATTTACCAAGATACTAGCAATGGCCTCTCGCAATGGGAGAAGATGAAATATCAATTGAAATAAACCAACAATTCAGTTGCTGGCGCACGTATATTTGTGCTTTGTTACGGTAATCTGCAGAGCAGAACCTGCTTCGCAGGGTTATGCTGACTGTTACAACTAACTAGCATACACTGTTTTTGTACACTTAACTATTCATATATTGTAAATAATTAATTATTATAGTGTCTTTAGTATTGATTAAGTCTTTATGTCGCTTTACTTGAAGCTAGAAGAATGTTAATAGTAATTCAAACAACAAAGAACACAATTTATGCAAGCTCGCTATGTCGCGCGCCATCTACTGGGCACGCCGGTGGCAACTGTCCCTGACCCGCACTGAGGCGTGACCCGGTGGCCGTGATAAGATGGGCCGCACAGCGATAACAATCGTGAAAAACTGAGTTAGGACTGAAAATGTTGTCCATATTGGATTAAACTGGAAGTGCACAAACGAGGTTAAATATTTGCTCTGGCGTCTATCTTTTGACACAAAGCAGTCACTCCAGTATCGTTACGTAGAGCTCGTAAAAAAAACGCATGGTTCATCAACTCTTTGCAGCAGTATTTCCAAATTATTAATATTTTAATTCTCATCCGACGTAGTTCACAGAAAAATTGATAATATTGTGCATCATACACAGTGAGTAGTTTCTATGTCAGTTAGCTATGTTTGTAGTGTTCACTCGACGTTTTTAAAATGTGTTAGGGCTGATTTTCATAAAAGATTGCATTGCTTGCGATTTGGGTGAGTAGCTAATTGAAATGCGTGTTTTAAGATCCCCTATTACGTGTTCTACATGTTACACGTATTTCAATTGGCTATTCACCCAAATCGCTACTCACCCACTCTTTTATTTTCTGAATCACATCACACATAAAGTTAAACAGTAGCGGTGACAAGACATCATCCGTTGCGAATCTTGAAACTATCTAACAAATTATTACCTACCCGTACTCTGCTAATGGGGTCGCTGAGGCAGATCCTCACAAGTTGAATAAGTTTCTTCGGAATTCCAAATTGTACTAGGATACTGTATAGCTTTTCCCTTTTAATAGAATCATAAACCTTAATAAAATCAACGAATAGCTGGTGAACTTGTTTCAAGGCGAAAATCTGGTCCAACGTGGTTCTATTTCTTCTAAATCCACGTTGGAGATCTCCAATTATTTCATCTACGTATACACTTAGGGGAGTTAGCAGTACATCACTCAATACTTTGGAACATGTTGGAAGTAACGAGACTCCGCGGTGATTATTGCAATCCAATTTATCGCCTTTTTTTATAAACCGGAAGTATTATTGAGGTTTTCCATTCCTTTGGGAGCTCCTCCTTTCTCCATACAGCGTTTGTCAATTTATACAGTTCCTTGATTAGTGCCGTTTCCCCTGCTTTAATTAATTCGGCTGGAATATTGTCTATTCCTGGTAATTTGAAAATTTTCAATTTCTTTATCGACATTTCGACCTCGATCTCGCTAGTTTCGGGTATCCACGGTTCTTTGGTATAGATTTTAAATTTCTTTGTTTGTTCTGCTATGTGTACATTAAGAAGTTTGTCGAAATAACTTTTCGATACATCGATAATTTTAGTCGGATCCGCACGCAGATCTCCGCGTTCATTTCTAATCATTTCTAACCTCGGCTGGTAATCCTTTCTCAAAAGTTTACCCTTTGTATAGATCTCGTATGTTATTTGTCTTCCCGTTTTCCTCTATTACCTGAATCTTCTGCGTCATATCTTCTCGCTTTTTGTTTCTGATCCCGCATGTGATGTTGCGTTTCGCGTTACTGTAGTGATTTATATTTCCTTCGCTTTTATTACTGAGCCATCGCTACCTTGCTTGTTTTCGTTCCGCATGAAGTTTAAGGCATTCTTCACCAAGTCAAGGCTTTTTTTTCCTGGTGTTTCTTTTCACCTGCATATTCCTTCGCTGCGCCCTTCACTGTATCAAATATATTATACGTATAGTTAGAATAAAGAACAACACATTTTGTTTAATTAATACGGTGTGTATTTAAAAAAAAACAATAAAAATTCTAAACGTTTCTGTAGGAAATAAACTAATTATGTATTCTGTCTTAAATTTCTTTGCTTGATCTCTTGAGCGGAGTCATTCAGAAATGGCAGAAGAAATTTGACGAAAATTACAGTCGTTGGCGAACCTCTAATATACTTATTTGGGCGACAACTGTAGCCGCAATTGTCACAACTATCGAGCAGAGGTAGGGACATCTACAGGTATACGTGAGAACTTCTAGCTTTCACTTCTTGTTTATTTTCTTTGGCCATGGATGTAAATACGGTAGACGGATTGACTGGCCCAAGACAATTAAGCTGTGTCAACTTGCCGTCCGTTTACGATTAATCTTGCCTGGTGAATTGGGATTTACGTGCTTCTTATTGGTTGGCCTATGTTTGGGTGTATGAAGTAAAGAATGGATGAAGATCTAGCTATTGAAGAGAGGATGAAGATTGGAATATTTTAAATACGGTATTGTACGGAACGTGATGTTCAGTGTTTTTTTTAATCAATTACACCTGCCAGGTACTCACTGTTTTTGCTGGCTTCAATTTCGGGTCGCTAGAAGTAGATCCGTCGTCTGTATTTAGATCCATGATCTTTGGACAATAGAAACGCGAGTAGTCTCAATCATCCAGGCAAAAGCAATCGAAAACTAGTGTCAAGTTGACCCAGCATATTGTATTGGGATAGTCAATCCATCTCTTATATTTAAATCCATGATAGATTACCACGTGGATTAAGTTTAGTCGGGTAAAAGGGATTTCTACAACTGACCCTTAATCTGCTATTGAAATGAAAAAACAGTACGTACCTCAGTTTGTGGTAATATTAGCCAATGGGGGGGGGGGGGGCTGCAAAAGCTTTTTACCACGTAATTGAGACATATCGTGTTGAATCCCCCTGCGATCAGCAGTCCTGTTTCTCCTAGTGAAATCAGACGAATGCATGAATAATAATTTTAGCATAAGTTACGGTCTTTTCGCTTTACCTTCCCGATTCCCCACGGATACAGTAATGTGTATAAATTTATGCCCGTACACTTTAAGGGTTGTAGATCTGTGGTAACCAACCTGAAGGGCGTGAAGGATTTAAAATTGGGACGCAAGATTGCGAAAAAAGAACAAAATTAATGGTGAATAATTAATTCATGTGATATTGTTGCAAATCGCCGTCTTTGAAATTCATATCGAAATCATGCAGTCGGAGGCCATAAATTCACAAGGGTTTCCTAATGCGGACGCCATGTAAAAGAGTTTGGAAGCCTATACTGTAGAGGCTATAAATATACAATTGATTTTAAAAGTTGCAAATATGAGCAAGAGTTGCTTGTAATTAATTTGTAGTATAAAAAATAGACTATTGAACTTACCAATGAAGAATGACACTTGACGGAATAATGGGGATTTTACTTTCTTCTCGGATTATCTAACATTTAAAATGTGCACTAATCTCCTGATCAATGTATGTGTAGTTGATGTTGTAGGAAATAAATAAAAAGTATACTTTCTTACAAAAGAAATGAGTACGTAGTAATAAGACACACATTAACTTGTACTCGTTACGACTAACGATTAAGAAATACAAAGCTCTCAAATCAAACTTCGACTTTGCGAGCGCCTAACGTACTGTGGGTGAGATCATCTTTTATGATGCAGGTAGTTTTAAATACAATAAACCTTGTGCTTTCAAATAGGCACAACCTCGAGGTTATTTTTACAACTTAAGTTTTGAGGTTTTGGCCAGGTTTAGAGGATGTCTGGACCACTGCGGATAGATGTAAAAAGTACGTATATACTTGTAATATTTGTTGAATATATAAACCATTGTATCATGTATGATAAAATCAATAACTACTGTTTGTGTGGGAGCCGGAACGGAGGGAGTATGTTGTGCACAACATGTATTGATGTGTACGGTGCGTGCAGAAAGTATGCCAATGTTAAAACAGTTCATGTCATGTAGGCGAATGTATGATTGTCGTTTTTTATAACCTTGGTTCTGTGATGAAACAGACTGTTCGCTTGTGCACTTTTTTTTTACAGGAACTTGACACAAGTTATACGTTCGAAACAGAAATTGCTTGAACAGCTCAACGACACTCAGGAAATCCATTGTATTAAGAAATGTGAAAAAAAAGGAGGAAAACCGAAACGGATCAAATTCAGTTTCTTTCATATTTCGAACTTTCTTTGAAACCTAAATCACAACACGAAGAAACTCACGAAAACATGGCGGTCACTCAGGTAAATATATGTATATTGTTTTTTCTGTCTTGTGAATTCAGTTTTATTGCGACATAATGTCAAAAATTTTGTTATTGCTTTGAGCATTGCAGAGAACTATGCTTTCCACGTCTCTTACAAAGGACAATCCCTAACTCGAGATATTCGATTGTTCTTAAAATATGTAGATAAGCTGATTGATGGTTGGTAAGAGAAATGGTAATAATGGTTTTAGTATTTTTTGTAAAATTCCAGTTGTTGAAATATCGTGGCTCAAATTTTGAATGACTAGCACCCAATGCTATCGCTAGAGAATCTACGTGCGTGACGTCAGCACAGTACACTAAAAATAAGCGTTATTTCAACTTAAAGTATAAGGTTCTGGTTAATATAATGTCAAAACACTCTTTCTCACTTAACTTACGGTGATAATATGGATTCAAAACAAAATGATTTGGGTATAGCATTATCAAACAATTCAAACACGTAACGAAGCATGGACGGATTTATGGGGGCAATGACCTCCCCCAGTCATTTCAGAATGAATGTAAATGTTTCGTTCTAAACGATAACTTTTAAAGTGATTGCTCCCATAAGGTCTCTCTCGTGTGCCCCCCCCCCTTCAGGGTCTTTCTCCTAAATCCGCCCATCGAAGGCTTCTTCTTCTTCGCACTCGTCTATGCCACTAGACAATTTTCAGTTCGGAACATAGTGTCGAGGACATTCTTCACTTGTGGTGATATATCCACACTTATGCTTAGCATATGAAAATATATCTTGCAGCGCCGCGTTTTTTTGTTTTTTGTTTTTTTGCTGCTATTACTGTCCAGTTCTCTAGATTATAGTCATAAGCTGTGAGACCTTGTCGCAGTGGCGGCCGGTGGTTGTCTCCACTGGGTGCTGTACTCAGGCCCGCTACCAACCACAAAGAGTAGGGGGTCACAAAAAATTAGGAAAAGGCTTGGGCTTACGAAACACACATAAGATTAAATATCGGTATTTGTATTGGGTCCAGGAAAAATTACGGGGGATCAGCCCTCTGACTGTGGGCCTGGACTTTCACTATGTGTGAAAGGATTGGGTAGCTAATCAGTGGCAATCAATCAACGTAGAGTTAAATTATGTAACGTATAAACAAAAGAAGAAGCGACCAGATTATCAAATAAAGGGACGCTAGTCAATTAGGTACGATTTTGAGAAAACTTAGAAAAATGTCGTACTTATAGAGGATATTGAGGATAGAATTTGATAGTTTGTCACAATTTTTCGTGGCTAGAAATTTGTGTGTC
>JAGDQP010053925.1:2036-13444 GCA_022664845.1 Lepisma saccharinum
GTATTTGCTTAAAGTTATTTTCTATTCACTAATAAGAAACAAAAAGTGACATTGGTTGGATAAGATTTAAATTATTTTACTTAAAAAAATTTTCTGTACAATAATAAAAACAAAAATTGGTTTGGTTACAAAAATTTGTATTTGTATTTGAAACATTTTGTACCTCTTATCTTTTTACAAACTGCACTTGTAAACATAATAGAAATAAACAATTTTCTTGATACAGCAAGTATGTTTTTTCTTTACCCTAAAGCTATTGACTAGCTTTTAATTGCCTAGTCTTGAATAAACCAAATATCCAGTCTTTATACCACAATATAAGATAAAGAGGCTCCAAGTATGAGTTATTTCGTATAATTTGTTTGTACCTTCTTAAAATTACGTAATGTTTTCACGCAGTCTGTATGACCTGCAACAAATATTTCATAGATTTCATTACATATAGGGCCGTAGGATAAAATTTCCCAAACATCTTGTTGTACTGATGCCGGAGTAAAGCACTCGTGAATGTCCGTCATTTCTCCTTCAAAGCAAGAATTACAGGCAAGATAAAACGATGGGGTCCATTCTTCAATACTTCTTATAATACACTTTAAGTCAACCTCTAACTCTGTACAGCTACAAATATCCATGACTGTTTTGTATCACCTAGGTAAAAATTAATACTTGTTACGCCTTTTATTTACTCCATTAACCAATCAGATCAAAGAAATCACATCTCCGAGTTAAGAGCTGAAGGTTGCTGAGTGATTGCTTATGTCATATGGTCTTCTCGTTGAGTGAAAATTGTCTAAAAGTAAAAACTAATAACGTTTCTTACCCTCTCTTCCTATCTTAATGCTGAGTCATCATTTCAGTGCAAAAAGATTCTGAGAGCCTCAACAATCTTTCTCTACACTCAAGTCCTAAACAAACGATAAAAATCCTCTCTCCCCGCATGCGTACTTACTGTTTCTCTATGCTCAACACCCAAGCAAAGGACGAAAAGTCCAACCATCTCTCTCACGCATGTGTAGTTGTTCCCTAACCAATATTTGAGCATTATTGTTGAGAACGATGCGCGAAGCATTATGGGAGGGATCTTCCAATCGGATTTCTATACTACTCATGTGGATGGTGATTCACTCCATGTGCTTTTGTGTGTGATGAAGACTTGATGCTGTGTAAGTAATTATTTCTGCCTACCATTCCTATGAGTTAAATTAACTGGGCGTCAATAAAAAACTATATCATCTCCTTACTAAAAATCTCTGCTCAGGCAATCTTTCCCTAACCATTCTAGTAATTGTTTGAGTTCATGGTTCGAGTATTGCCTTCTAGTCAAAAGCATCCATGAGTCTGCTAGGGCTCGAACCCTGGACCGCTAAAGTTATATTCTATAAGAATACCGACGCATCATAAAGTGCTTCATTCAAGTAAAGAGGGCTCCTACAAAACAAATCCAATGCCTATTAATGTAAGAAGAATCAAAACAATATAATTAATAACTAGTTCTTGAGATATAAAGTCGCGGCCAATACACTTGTCAGCTTCAGTACAAATAACTCTTGAGTTAAAGATGCCTTTAGATTTACTTAATAACTGCATCAAAACCTGATTCTGCAAGCGATCTTTCAATAAAAAGCTTAGGTTGATCGGTAGAGTTGTCGGTTTGGTTCGATTCTGATAAAAAGAAGTGGCTCCCGTATCGCCATCTTTCATTTCAGTCTGGAGCAATGAAGAAGGTTTTTTCGTTAAGAAATCATCTCTATTTTCTACAAGAGTGGTTTAGAAACAAGTTCCCCTGAGCACTCTGAAAAGTGGATGCTTAATTCATTCCTTAAAAGTTATCTCTATGTGGTACGCACTCGTTGTGAATGTTGGATACTATGAGAAAAGTTTCCAAGCCCCCTTGAAATGTGAAGTCATTTAGTTTAAGAAGCCTTTTTTCGTTAAGAGCCATAACAAATCCTAAATGTAAATGTACTGATGAACTTCTAAGGACATGTTCTTTGGTAAAGTGGGTTCCGAACCACCCCGTTCTCAGCTTTAAACATCCCTTGAAATGTGAAGTCATTTAGTTTAAGAAGCTTTTCGTTAAGAGCCGTAACTAATCTTAAATGTAAATGTATTGATGAGCTTCTAAGGACGAGTCCTAGTGTGTTTGTTAAAGTGGGTTCCGTTCAATAGACGCCAGCGGGATTTGAACTGTTGACCACGCGCACAGAAAGCGAAAATGTAAAGTGGTACGTGCTTGCTGTGAATGTCAGATACTAGGACCAAGCTCTTGGACAAGATTTGAAATGTGACCATGTCGAGCCATCCACGCGGCATTAAGAAACAATATGCCGATTAACAGAGCAACAGACTTGTTGAGTTTGTATCTTATTTATAGCTTTTAGGCACTTATGGACCACTCCGGTGGAAACACAGTAGGGAGTCGACCGTGTCATAAATTGAAGATACCAACCCGGTACATGCCTGGTGTGACTGAGGAAAACCTAAGTCGGGACAGTCAGCCGCTGTTATCGAACCGATGATCTCTCCAAAGTTGGGTATGATGGCCGTTTGGAACAAAACACTCATATTTACGTTTATTACATGCATGAGCTGCCTGGAAAGAGAAAAATCTTAATTTATCCTTCCTTTCTTTCTCTGATCGACCGGTGAATCCTATGCTTTTTCCCTATTAGAAGATGTAAAAATACCAGGAATTCTCGTATGTGATAACTACATATGTTCATCTTATAGATGATAGTTTCCTGTGTAAGCGACTTTAGAATACAATGTTCTAATCGTGATTTGAATCAAATGCTGTATCTCTTCTTTTTCCCTATTGGCTAGTTATTCTGTGAAGCTCTGTATCGTCCGCCTTTACCAACTGCCAGGTGAGAGAATGCTTTGGTTAAGATTTGAATTCGACCTACTAGCGACTCCTCGTTGCGTAGGTAAGTCCCGTGCTTGACCGCCTTTACCAAGGAATCCTATGCTCTACTGTTTGGGTGTCTTTCCCTTAAAGTGGAACCAGCTAGGTTCGAATCCCAACTACACTGCTTTTTCCTATTAAGTAAAGATAGAGTTATATTACATTGACCATCCGATATTGTACCGACTAGGCGTAAGCGGGAGTAGCCAGGTTTGAGCCCCGATACCGTGCCGAGCAGGCCTTCCTTCTCTACTTAAAGATGTCCAGGTTTGAATTCTGAGACGTTCTGATACCGTATCGAGCAGTCCTTGTCTCTCTAAGTAGGAGTAACTAGCTTCAAATCTCGAGTCATGGCAGCTAGCCTGCTTTCCCCTAGTTAAACATGTATTGCTTTGCCCAGAATTGAACCCTAAACCTCTGATCCAGTGGCTACGCATCTTTAAATCATAATATACATCTTGTTACTCTAAGCATTAGAAAAAGGCTCTGATCAAGTTATGAACCATAGCTGTTCCAGCAACGTACTGTCTACACGCTGCTTATATGCTGTAATTGGCATTTGAAGTCAAAATCGCACACTTATGCTCTACAATTATTGCTATTTCAACCAGAAATATTATAGAAATGATACATCAACTTAATATTTACGTTAAACTTTGAATATAGTACTTACTCGTAATTATTAGCTGCAATTTGTATTTGTATTCATCTCCTGTGAACGTCTGTTTGGGTAATGTACGTAACTTCATGTATATCTGTATGTAAATATTTCTCTTTTCTCATTCTGATCCAAAATGCGGAATGATGCGATAATTACGTCTGTGTGCGTGAGTGATCTTTCCTATATTTCTACAAGTATTGATTAATAAGTCAGAGTTGACGTAATTGGATAGAGGGAAGGAGTAATCTGTCTCCCCTAAGAGGACACGAAAAATCTTCATGTTCAATCAACACGAGATGAGGGAGCTCTATTGCCTGAGTTAAGTATAGATTATATGATTCCGTACTGGAGCGACACATGTATCTAATCACGAATTCTCTGTTTCTGAAGGGAGAGAATAGGAGGGAGGGATCTCCCATAAGATTCTGTGTATTATAAGAAACATGCACGTATCTACTCTAGATAAGGGGAGGTGCGGGGCAAGTAATACAGAGGGGTAGAGAAAGAGAGCTTTTTTTAAACTTTTTTTTTCCTCTGAGAGATGCAGTATTGATCAGCTTATATGAATGCTTCAGTTGCACGGCTTATGGGGGAATGAGAAGGATCTATGCTCCGATTCTGGATATTGGTATGTATGTTGTTTTCGCTATAATAATGTATTGGAAATTCAATAATTTTTACATATTTCGAATAAGAAACTGTGTAATTCATTGAGAATTGGAAAAAGTCTCCATAATCTAAACGGAATAATGGCTTCATTTACTAATTATCGGGAAGTCGTATAATGCAAGAGCATCTGTATATGGGGAAATGTTAACGCAATACCTGTTAATAATAATTATTACATGAAAATTGTGGTAAATGAATAATGTGGTATGTATTTAATAATAATTGCTGTGTAATTTGAGGGTTTTACTGTATATAGCTTAAATTAGTGTATTGAAATCGCGGGAGCTCTAAAATTAGCGCACATATTTTGGCATCACCCTGTATATATTCCTAATTAATGTGCATATTAGCTACTGGGCCGGTCACATAGCTAGACGAATGTACTACAGTGGATTCCTAGAGAAAAGAAACGACCGAGACGACGTCCAAATGTGAGATGGGTAGATGAAACCAAGCGTTTTTCAGCAGCTGCATGGATGAGGATAGCAGCAGATCGAAATATGTGTAAAGTAAAGGGATAGAAAACGGCTGAATATGATGATAATATATTCTTCTCTAAAAGAGGTTCTAAACACAAAGGTCGACTTATATTCGGGGTCGACTTATATTCGGAACAATGCGGTACAAATGCCAAAGGGTCTGATGTGCCTTGAAGGGTCAGCCACTTTCGACCGAATTCTAGTGACGATGATGATGTGTTACCTCCAACCATAATTTCATCTGTAAAATGCTGACAAGTAACACTATTTCAAGTGGACACTCAGATCTAGAAGAGATATACATATTTAAAATCAGCATAAAAAACTGAGTTTGTGTGTAAAATATTAGGTGCCATTAGCTAGCGGTTGAAGCGAAATTGTTGATACAATAGTCAGATTCTTCTCTGTAGAGAGTGATATGAAAGTATTGAGATACGATTATATTTTTTAATTGCTGAAAGAAATGGAAAGCAGATACACAGTAATGGTTACTGGGTGGAAGGCGCTTCCTTGTGGAGGGTATATTCATCATGACCGCTATATTAAATGTCGATTGATTTTCTTAAATGGGAGGGGGGCCGTGTAATATGTCATATTGGGCTAGAATTATACGAGAAACGCGTTTCTGAAGTCAGTTTTGCCGTAAATATAATATTGTGAGATGTAAGAGTATGTGACGCTAGCTTGCGGTAACAATACAGTAGCCTAGAAACACACATTTCTTCTCGAAATAACGACGGAAATGAACCAAAATGCATACTAATTGTTCCTGAATATAGTGCCCTATCGATATGGATTTGTAGGCATTTGGGTTTCGTTTCCGTCGTTATGTCAAGCCAAAACAGGTGTTTCCAGGCTATTGTATCATTACCCCAAGCTAGCATCACATACACAGTAAAAAATAGCTGTGTTAATTCAACACAATGCGGTGTCCCAGCGTGACTACCACTTTTTGTGTTAAATCAACACAACAGACAGTGTTGATTTTGGTACTGGGAGAAAAAAAGTACGGCTGCAGCGAGATTTGAACATGGGTTGCTCCATTAGAAGTCGCGGGTCTTACCAACTTCGCTGAATCGTCAGACGAAAAGAACACTAGATTGAAACAGTATAGAGAGTAAAAAAATATTGCTGAATCAAAAACACAAACAAAGTTACTCTCACGACTTATGCCGTGATTTAATCACTTTTCCATTGGTCAACTAGGGATCACAATCCCCATTCATTGAGAATATGTTCAATTTCTTTGAAAGCAAGCGCAACATTTGACATGTTGTTACTATAAGAAAGTAGAAATGCTGCTCAAGTGTTTGGCTGTCGCCATCTTGCTTGCTTTCATAGAAACAGAATATTCTCAATGAATGGGAATTCCGGTTCCCAATTGACAAATAGGAAGTGATTAAACCATGGGATAAATCGTGCAAGTAACTTAGTTTATTTTGGGGGTTCAGTATCATATATTTGATCCCCTACACTGTTTAAATCTAAAGTGTAGTCGTTTAATTTACATGTTGTTCACTAAATAACGTTTATATCTAATGCCTTTTCTGTCTGACGATTTACCTACGTTGATAAGACACTCGACTTCTAACTGAGCAACCCGTGTTCAAATCTCGTTGCAATCGTAAATTTTTCTCCCAATACCGAAATCAACACCGTGTACTGTGTTGATTTAACACACAAAAGTGGTAGTCACGCTGGGAAACCGCATTGTGTTGAATTAACACAGTTGTTTTTTGCAGTGTACTCTTATCTCTCACATTATTACATTTACAGCTAAACTGACGGCCATGAAGAATATACCCTCCACAGGGAAGCGCCTTCCACCCAGTATCCATTACTGTGTAATTGCTTTCCATTTCGTTCATCCAATTAAAAAATATAATGGTATTTCAACACCCACAGAGAAGAATCTAACTATTGTATCAACAATTTCTCTTCAGCCACTAGCCAATGGCACCTAATATTTTACACACAAACTCAGTTTTTTATGCTGATTTTAAATATGTATATCTCTTCTAGATCTGAGTGTCCACTTGAAATAGCATTACTTGTGAGCTCACACTAGGACTGTCTCAGGACCGGGACAGTCTTCGAACGTTTCTTGCTATCCCAAAGTTTTTTAAAAAAGGGGTAGAGAGTGTATACGTGTTGCTGAAGTTAGTATATATGTTAGCCAATGCAACGTTTATAGGACTAACAGGTTATCTCACACTGTCGTCATAGAAGTCAGAGGGTTGTAGAATTGGAGAATAGGCACAACAAATCTGAATCCGAACACCCAAACATTAGTCCGTCATCTTGGTGTACGGAGATGAAGAAGCGAATTAAAACTGTCACCAAACAACAGTAATTTCGATGTTGATCCAACATGTCAATCTGTCAGTTTGTTTCTAAACACAGCATCAACATGTGCACATACAAAACTGTTTATTGATATAGTCTAATGAGACCTGACCTGTACTTACTATTACAGTACATATGGAATGTATTAAAACTCAAAACAAAATGGGATAGTCTCTCTTTCTTTCTCTGCTCCCCTAAATTTTACATTGCTTTTAAGCACAGTGTACGGTTAAAAAAGATGGGCGGAGTGACGATCGAGAGTTGTTGCGGTCTTGTGATAGTCCTCTTAATATATACATGCCCAAAAATGAGACCTAGTGTGGACTTACCATGATTCTCAGCAACGTCTTCTACTTCTCAGTTTGAACAGCGTGTTTCATTGCTGTTGCAGCTGAGGCTGAGAGTAATAAGGAACACATACGGGGCTATGTAAGTAAATAAAGTCGTCTACGTGGTCAAATACGCCTGTTTCGCTTTCGCCATGTGTCAGCGGGTTCTTTAGGCATTCTTCACCCCCCCCCCATATAGCTATATATATTTTAACAGAGAGCATGGGAGGGGTGTCCTCCAAGGGAAAAAAATATTTAAAAAATATTATTTCAATAATTTTTCTCACAAAAGCTTCGGTTTGTTTCCGGACAAATTAAATTTATCTAGAAATATGAATTTTTGATAAATGTGATGTATCACTGCCCTCTTTCAAATGTGAATACCTCGTAAAAATACAATTTTGACTCATGGAATTAAGCATTGAATCAGGCTCAGAGATATCAATCAGAGAGTATATTCGACCTATTCGTATAATTGGGAGCGGAAAGAGGGGCTACTTTTTTGTAGAGCGGAATTTTCAATCAAAAAGAGTATTTTTCAACAAAACGCTCTCGCTTTGGATGGAAAATGTGCTCTTTCTATATGGAATTCTGTTCTTTTGGATGCAATTTATTTTTCCAAACTTGAAAGAGCGATTTCTCGTGGATTTTTCAAACTTGAAAGATCTAAAGTTTTTAGTGGTTTATTCTCCATTTTTCATCTTTTTATAGTGGTTTATTCGATTTCTCGTCTTTTTAGAGTGGTTTATTTCTCACCTGTTTAGAATGATTTATAATCCATCATGGATACTAGTCATTTTTTTCTCCGCCATTTCTAACTGCGAAGGTCATCGAAAGCGTAAGCAAAATTTATAGCGTTACGTTTAGTTAAAAATGACAACAGAAGACTTGAAAACTTTTGTGTAACAAAAATATAGCAGAAGACGTCACGAGTAAGACATGTGCAAGACATTTGAACGTTGTTCTCAAGTACCTGACGAGGCAAAAAAAAAAAAAAAAGCATTTCGAAGACGAATTATCGCTGTTGGACGACTAGCTGAGGGGTTAAGGTGTTGGATAGCTGGTTTGAAGGTACTAGGATTCAAATCGCCCCGAGTTTAAGTTTATTTTTACTCTTTTTCATTTATAAGTACACTACTTTTCTATCTTAATACTTATGAATAAGGCTCGCTTTTGCATCTTTGTACATTGAACACGAAAACGACGCAAGAAATGTTGACAAAGGATGAAAACTTTATTTGAATAGATGGAAATTCACTTAAAAATATGTCTACATTCCCACTGAAATGGACTACATCTTTTTCGAGCGGAAATTCCTCACCTTTTCTCCCATAAGAATTCACTCTAAGAAAGTAGTTTTTCATTCCGCTGAAATCGAGTGGAATTTCGCTCTTTTCATTTAGCGTGTGCGAAATCAGCAATTACATTCGAGGCATGAATTGCAGAAGAAGGAAGAATAATAGGGTACAAACTTGTGCATCAACCGAATGCTATCTTGTCAATTAAGCCGTATCGCCACTTTTCTCGCTATGTATTGAAGAAGTTAATATATGAGTGAGCTGGGTTTAACAGGGCAATACAACAAATTATGAACTTTAAAAGAAATCTCAAGAAACTATGTACTCAAGAAACGTTCAAAACTCATCTTAACTTTTTTTTTAAACTTTTTTTTTATATGGGCTAGTCTAGTAACTTTGGACTTCGGCCCGTCACAATTCACCTTTTTTTTTTTTATTTAAGGACCCTCCTGCCACCCCTACCTCTTTGCTCTCTTAGCACAGCTTTGTTTCGAGCGCCTGAGGGGCGCAGCGAATCTAAAAGGGGATTCTCCTCAAAGCTGGGGTAGGCCATCCCCCAAGTGGTCTCCCTGTCTCGACCCCTTCTCGGCGTCGAGACACGGAGTCCGTAGGACCTGAAATTGCATAGATTTAAACTGGTATCCAAAAAAAAAGATAAAAAAAAGAAAAGAGTATAGGAGGACTGAGGGGGGATATTTCTGTAGCCCAGTTCCCGATGGATAAACCTGGGCCCTATTTCCGCGAGTTGGGGGGAAAGTTACTATTTATTTTTTCTACTAGCAATGCATACATTATTTTACATATACAAGTGACTTGAGCCATACAAACCTCAGTTATTTATTCATTTATATCTGTTTGTGACATTATTATTTAAATTTTTTATTATTTGTCATTTAGTTCTTATTTATTATTTGTGCATAACTCTGATTTGATTTATGAGAGTTTTAGATTTGTCTGTTTTTTCTCTTTCATTCATTCATACTTTACTGTTTATTATCTTTATTATTAGTGTTTTAACACAATTGGAACTCCTATTTTGTATCCGTTCTCTAGTTGAGCTTAGAGAATTTCTACTTTAAATTATTTGTCTTTCTTTTTCTAATTCTAATCTTTACTCATTACCTAATCTGTACTACTTGTAACTACCTTTATCCCAGCAAACTATATGTCCCCTAGTATCACTAACTAAATATTTTATAGAAAACACATAAAGTCACATTCATTCCTCCATTCATACTACCATTCATTCTGTACGCGACTCCAAGCCGGTCGAGTTGATTCAGGGCCCCGGGCAGCGGGATTTCTCCTCCAGATCCATGGATCGGGGCTGGTTCCGGGAACTCCTCCTCTTCTCTCTTCCAGACTCGCCGCGTCCATCACCTCACATCACACGCATTTTCTCACTTTCACTCGCGCACTCGCTGCATTATATTTCTTCCGCAGTTTTTAAGTTCCTGCCATCCAGAGCTGGAGCGCTGTCCTGACTACAAGTCGGCAGCAATTCTGGGAGCGAACAAAAGGTTTTACCTTTGATCATACGTACAACATCGTGAGCGCTCTGTTATTATTAGTTTTAGGTATTTCTGTCTTCTAGGAAATGGGTACGCGATTGCCACGACCGTGGAGAAGATCTAAAATCCACAAAGTTCGCATGACATCAATCAACCATTACTTTAGACTGAAATATCCCTCTTACACTCACACTCGCCATGCATACATAATACCCGATTCATCACCAACGAATACACAATCGACCGACCGAACGAACGAGCGAGCGAACGATCGAGCGGACGAACACATGGTTACACAGACACAAGGAATCTAGTCTATATACATTTGCTTGAGTTTGTTGCTCAGTAGTGTAATTCGTAGAATTATTTATTGTTTCGGTTTTATTGCCTATTAATATATCTCATTTTATATATATGCGAAATCCTCGCCGCGAGTAGATCCAGAGAGTTCCTAGTTTCCTCATTTTCCATTATGTCTCGTACTGTTGTGTCTTGTAATTCCAGTCTTAAATCAACTATTTGTTGTATAATTGTTCCTTCGTTATTTACTTGGTTTTCCGGGCACTCGAGGACCACATGTTCCGGGGTCGCCTCAAGGCCACACACGCACATCGGGGAGTCAACTCGTTCGAATTCATATAATTTGCTTCGGTACGGCCCATGGCCACTCAAAAAATGTACAGCGCCTCTGCTCGGGTTCCATCCTCTCCATTGCAGTCGGTTGTGTATATTTTCTATTATTCCATATAATCTTCTAGATTTTCTACTTCTTTCCCAGAGGTCTTGCCATTTAGATATAACAATTTCTTCTATTTCCTCCTTATTGTTTGGCAAGGTTCCTAAGATTTCCGTAGCTCTTATTATATTATTTTTCTTCATCCAATACAAAGCAGCAGACTTGATGTTCTCCAAATGCAGAGGCGCTATTCCTAATATTATGTTTAGTGCCACCCCAGGTGTAGTTCGATATGCGCCGGACATTCTTATTAATACAGATCTTTGCGCGCTATCCAGTTTATCTGCTAAACTCTTATTTTCTGTCAGCCTGTGTGCCCACACACTAGATCCATACGTGCCGATTGAATTAATAATTTGGTTATGATATAATTTGATATGTTTTATTGGCAGCCCGAATCTTGTTGTAGCTATTGAAGTTATTTTATTGCCAAATTTGATTATTTTATTTTTCGTAGCTTCTATATGCTCAATA